>CM056395.1:22065199-22342994 GCA_029718625.1 Synaphobranchus kaupii | reverse complement strand
CAAGTGAAAGCATGGGGTTGGTAAAATGCAAATACTGTGGTACGCTGCTTAAGTAGGCTACGGTAAAGATTTGAATAAAGATTTTTTGGGCTTTCATTGCCAGACCCTAGCATTTGGGTATGGGCTTGATGATGATGTTGTAACCCAGCCAAATAGGCTAGGCATGTTTATACTTGTAGTTTTCTGTAATTATCTTCATTCATATAAGATAATTTATGCTATTTGGTAGCAGGCCGATGATTTTGATTTGTACATATCAGCAGCATTATGGCAGATAATAGTCGGGTTGAAATGGGGTTCAAAGCGGGCGTGTCCGGGTCAAATCGGGCCGGGCTTTCAAAATTCTGGTCAAGCTCAGGCTGAAAAGGACGCGGGCTCACGTAGGGTTGGGCTGAAGGTTTTGGGCCCATTTCAAGCTCTCCGTTGACTGAGAACTTAAAATGTGCCACTTAAAACCACATATTATTCAACTTCACTTACTTAACCTGGATATGTACGGACATTGTTTAATTTTCATGACAATGTTAAGCATATGCCATCAATAAATTCACAAAAAATCTGTAAGGCAGATACGTATAATTAATCTCAAGAAGCCAGTGTACTGTACCTCACAGGCTTAAATCAATGGAGTTATTGCTTCTAAAGTCGGCCCTGTCTGGCAGAAATGCGGCAGAGAATATAAAACTAAAGTGTACTTTAATTTCCACCATTAAGGAATGGTAAATGATTAAACCATTATTCGTATAAGGCAATACAATATTTTGTAAATTAAAGTTATTTTTTTTAAGATTATATCGTAACATAGGCGTTATGGGAGATATTTAATTCTAGAGTGGGGTGATTATCAATGTTAGAGAAGGGCGTGAATTTAGCTGCCAACAAGCAGTTTGGCAAAAATGTGTGGCCTGATCGGCTCTTAATCCGTAAAACAAATGTTGTTTCTTGAATGTCTCAGCTAGTGATAAGATACGATCACATTTTTTTACACCCTAATCCTGTACAATGTGTGATCTGTTCAAGCCAGCCCTTAAGTCGACGCCATCATTAAATGCAAACAGTTGGGTTCACCATCTGGTGCAGGTCATTGGAGAAGCTGTCCATTGATCCATTACTTGCATGCTGACAAGTGCTCAGCTCCAGTACCAAAAATGTATAATAAATTATCTCTGCTGTATAGAATATATACGTATATATGATACATTTGATGCACCCAAGGTCTCAAGACGTATGGCTGGCAGTAAGTCTTGCCTTTTGTGGTGAGGCCTGGGATCACCACACAGTTCAATTCACTTAGTTATGAGCTTGTGTCATCTTGCAGTCCCAGAATTAGAAAGGAAATGGATGCATGATGACAATTCTGAAGCCGTGTGCATTTCCAGTACTTATTACAAAAGCCCATTACCAATTTGTCATTTCACTATGAAATCAAGACTGACGGGTAGCATGAAGCGACTTCTTCGTGCACAATTTTTCATATGACACTGAATACCTCACAGAACATAATCTAAATGATCAAATTAGACAAAGGGAAATGCCATTTCTTTTTAACCATCATATTATGTCGACATTGTATGACACATTTTATATTTGAGGTCAAATTCATCCCAAAAGTTTAAACTGACACAAAACTAATGTAATAGAAAACTTTTGACACTTTCTGTGTCTGCTTTTGTGTGTCTCCCAATTGACTATAGCCTTTTATCCCTAAACATAAAAAATCTGTTATGAAGCATCTGATTTTAGAGCCTGAGGTAAGTTTAAAACCTGGGAAAGTGCCACCAGAAACACCCAAACAAAATATATAGCATTATATATATAGCATTATGTTTTTGTTTAATATTTAATCCCAACATTACGAAAAGGCATACGGTGTTTAAATAAGGTTGACTGGTTTATAAGAGACATCCAACATGGAATCGGATCAAATTTACCCCAGAAACCGGTTCAATGAAAGATGATGCCTGTTCTCCGGTGTGCACTAATCTAAAACAGAATACACAAAATAAATAAATGCATATATAAATATAAAGTTAAAACATAAATATTGCATTGTAGGTTATGACAAAAAGGACAAATCAAAGGAATAGTGGAATAATGCTACCTGATTAGCTTGAGCCGTTCAAAGCCCATGAAATTACGCCAGGTGATGAATCAACCACAACAGGGTCTTTGTTTCAACAATGCGCATGGCTTGAGGACTAATTTTCTTTTATTATTATTTTGCTTTTTAAAGTTGTCGTTACAAAAAGTAACAATGGCGGCCCTTTCATCTTATGCGCTCGTTTCATGTCCTTCGTAAGAAGTCTACATTTACCTTGTAAATAGGTTGGCATCTCTGATTTTCCTCTTCCTCCTTTCAACTGCGCGTGGCTTCAAACACTCCAGCATCCACGGGGTTTGCAATTTGAGCGCACCCCCCGCTCCTTTCTGCTGGGCACGACTTGGCCTCCTGCTCAAATCCTGGCACCATGTGTTAAGCACATATCAAGGAAGAGGACGAAATGAAACGGAAAAAAAAGACAAAAAAAATATACAGTATATACATAAACGGATAAACAAAAAGCTGCCCGTGAATTAATTTGCTTTCCATGACAATACACTGACCCCTGACCCCTCGTGCCTAATGCCTAATTTCCTTATGTTCTGCTGCACGCTTATTCTGTCACATTAAGTAAAAAAAAAAACAGTTGAGAGAAATTGCATCACGGTGTAATAAAATACACCCACAATGCATTTACTTTATTGAGAAGGGCGTGGTATAAATTCTGGGTGACAACCAATTGTGTTTAAATGTGTTGTTCTTAAAAGTACTAAACTGTGATCAGATGCATGTTCGTTCATCTGTTCGACGCCTTTCTCCCCTGTAGAGTACAGTATTTTTAGAATAGTCTGCATGTTTATTTCATACAGGGAAAGAACACTGACCATCATGGGGCCATATGGTGAACTCAGACAGCTTAAATATCTCCCCTGCTAAAAGAGTACAAGTCAGGTCAGGCTAGGAAATAAGGATTACCAGCTCAGATGTCCTCAAAGAGCAAGATCACTATCTTTATCTTCAGTGCATGTACTCCCTGGAACAATCTACCACCAACCCTGTGTTTTAAGAATGGTTAAATTGTAAGATAAAATAACTGCTTCAAAATGTCCTTCTACCATTATTGTACCATGGTAAAAGCAATAAATAATAATAACAACAACAAGAACAACAACTACTACTACTACTATAATAATAATAATAATAATAATAATAATAATAATAATAATAATAATAATAATAATAATAATAATAATACTATTAATGATACTACTACTGATACTACTACTACTACTAATAATAATAATAATAATAATAATAATAATATCTAAATTCCTGAAATATTGTCAAGTCAAATGTCAAGTGACGCCAATAACTAACCAAGCACACACTTTCATTGTGTTGCCAGTGCTACCAAGGAAGCCCCGGGTAGCATTACTTTTGAAAAGTACTTGTGGATTTGTGTGAAACATTTCTGGTTAATTCCAGTTTTCTTTCTACATACCAAACTGCACCATGAAAACAATTATCAGAAAGATTAAAACTCTTAACTTTTCGGTTACTGATTTAACTGAAGTCCCTGATCCCCAAAGCTTTTCCTCTATATATCCTGGTTTTATTAATATATATGGATTTCAGAAAAGTGTTTGTGATCCTTTTGGTTACTTAAGGCACATTTTGACATGGGTTTAACACTCATAATCCTATTATTCCCATCTGATTTGTATAAGCCAAACAGTGCTTAGCAGAAGTAATGCTTTAAACTGTTTTTATTTCTCTCGTCTTCCAATGCAAGCCTAGTTTGAAAAAAAAAGCAAAGTTCTACAAATGCTTAAAGCAGCATTACTGCCTTCCTGCACAATGGTGTCAAGGAACATATTTCAGAATAATGGGAGCCTTTAAATTGTCAGCAAGCAGCCGGCTTTCAGTCCTTGGCTTATCTTAAAATGAAGAGCCAGCATTTTAGTACAGTGCAGTACTGTTTCCCCCAATAATGCAGGATTACAAAGTATAGTACTGTAATACAAGGTGGATGTATTTTTTGCATGACGGGTCGCAGTGATTGGTGTGAAGGGTTGTCTGTGGGTGTTTGCTGCACGGGACAATTTCAGTTAAGGTCTGTGAATACTGCAGGATGCAACGTATGAGGCGGCGTGAATACTGTAGGATGCAACGCATGAGGCTTGCGTGAATACTGCAGGATGCAACGCATGAGGCGGCGTGAATACTGCAGGATGCAACGCATGAGGCTTGCGTGAATACTGCAGGATGCAACGCATGAGGCGGCGTGAATACTGCAGGATGCAACGCATGAGGCTTGCGTGAATACTGCAGGATGCAACGCATGACGCGGCTTGAATACTGCAGGATGCAACGCATGAGGTGGCGTCTCGTGGCGTAGTCAGTAAGAGCACTGTCCGCATGCTCATCTCGAGCTGTTCGCGACGTTGGCGGTTTCGAATCCAGCTGTGCTGCCTTCAGTCGCACGCCCCTCCCTCTCTCTCTCTCTCTCTCTCTCGCTCTCATTCTTCATGTCTCTCTACACTGTGCGCTGTCTAATAAAGCTGAATAAAGCCCTCAAAATATTACTTATAAAAATAATTGAGCACATGAATGACTAATGTTTCAGGGTGACTTGTTTGTATCGCAACAGTGTAATTCATCCACACACACACACACACACACACACACCAAAAATATGTTAACTCAAAAAAAGAAAAAGAAAAACATGTGAGTATAGCAGAGAAATGTTTTGAAAAAGTGGAAAATATTTATCTTGTAGTGGTGGCATCAATCAAACTCAGCTGCATCTATTTGTTTTGTAATGGAATAATTCATGCTTGAGAGAGCACTTAAGCTACCGATGACAAAAGTCATATGTCAGATTTATAGAAACAGATTAATTTCAGTACAATAATATTAAGCCATCACAGTCTCTGCAAAGTTTATCTTTAGTTAAAATTAAACTACAAATTATTCCTATGGCAATATGTCACTGTGGCTCTGCTGTTAATTGTTTATTGTATACAATATCTGGTGAAACTTTATTTTAAGGTTCCATTGTAAATCATTTGTAAACCATTAGTAAATGATCTATTAACCATTTATAAAGTGTTTTCTAATAATTACTTGTTATAGTAACTCACATTTGTAAACCATTAGTTAATAGTTCATATGTGTGAAATCATGTATATGACGCATTCATAAACTCTGAACTGCACCACCTAAACTAAAATGGCCACAGTTTATTATGCATTCATTTGAATTAAGTACAGATAAGTTAGTAAGACATAATAACTCATATTTGTAAAGCATTAGTTTGGTTTACAAATTATTTATAACGGAAGCTTAAAATAAAGTGTTACCCAATATCAATTTATTAATCAAGCGGAATAGTCAAACTTATGTCATGAAAAGTATTGCAGGCATATGTGCACTTTAAATGGTGACACAATCTAATATTTCAGACTTCAGAATACATAAGTTTCCATTGGCAGATTGTTTTCATAGCAACCATGTCAGCGGTTCACAATTTTTCTCCATATCAGTCATATCAGTTTGCAGTTCCTTGCAGGAAAGGTCTCACTAGCTGGAAATAGTTAATACATTGAGGAACAGTGAGGAACCCCCGGAAAAGAATTGATGTGGGTAGGCTCAAATGCAAATCAAATGTTCCAGTGGTGTACATTACGTGATAGCTACAAAACCTTCGGAATCTTGGAAAATTGTGTTATAAATATGGGAAAAAATTGTATGAGTCTCAGAAATTATCTTGAAATGACACTGAAGTTGGATACTTGGATCTGAGTGGATTTTGCATTCTGTGTTGCAGGAGAACTGCACATTTACAGTGTATCTATGAACAGTTTGTAGAAGATGTATTGCTTAGCAAAGCACAGCATGGATAATTGACAAAAGGGATATTGGTTGATACCAAGTAGGCAGTGCAGCTCACTCATATTACTTGGGAAAACAACCAGAAGGGTAAAACACAATTAGTCCAGCTGATCACCAGACTGCTTAGCTGCAAGCAGAGTCCTGCCAATGCAATTGTTACTTTTCATTAAGACATAACAGTGTGAGTTCAATAAAGTCACTAGAAATAATGGAATCTTGTTGCGTAAGAAATTCAAATAATTTATTTTCCTGATGAGCTGAGTAGCAAAGATACAGAACAATATTGATAGTAGTCAGAAAATAAATTGTCTCTGATATAAGTCCTTTTGGCCATTAAACAGCAAAGGATGTTATAACTGATGCTCTTCTCATTCTGTGTGTTCTCATAATGTTGCCTGTGGTGTTTTTACATTAATGGAATACTGGATGAACGCTATCTCTCTCTCTCTCTCTCTCTCTCTCTCTCTCTCTCAATCTCTGCATATTTATTTTTCTTTTTTTAAAATTAATATGTGTGAAAAACCCTGTTTGGTTCATGACAAATGATCAGACTATGTGTAGATACTGTACATACTATACTGTAGTGTGCATCCTGTGCAACAGCAGTTTCGCATAATTGGCTGTACTCGGATTGGCTTTGTCTGAAAAATGAGGATGCTATTGTAGGGCACTTTTAAATAAATTAACAGCACATCTGTTCTGTTGAACCTCTTTCTCCATCAACACATAACTTCTGCGTAAAAAAAGGGCGGTTAAACCAATTGCGCCATGTGATGTAGACACAATGTCCAACATACTACACTGAAAAAAAGGTTCTGTTGAATTTACTTAAAAAAGTAGTGCATCATTTTTGCATACCCTTTTTTAAGTATATTGTACATATTATTTTTCCGTAAACTTTACTTAAAAATCCCTTGCTGGCAATGCTCAAATGTATGAGTTTCACTGAACTGTCTTTACTTAAAAAATTTGGTCACATCAACTTGATTTCAACAACTTTAAATTTTTTAAGCAAAGACAGTTCAGTGAAACTCATAAATTTGAGCATTGCCAGCAAGGGATTTTTAAGTAAAGTTTATTGAAAATAATATGTACAATGTACTTAAAAAAGGGTATGCAAAAATGATGCACTACTTTTTTAAGTAAATTCAACGTAACCTTTTTTTTCAGTGTAGCACGACATATGTATAATGTCCTCTTGAATCCATGCGTGACAGTCCTTGGCATCCGCATTGTATTTTGATTTTAAACATGCAGCGTGATGTGATCCAGTGATGTGAAAGCTTGTGAACTGTACCACTCTGTATTACTATCGTCTGCAACTGTCCTTTGGGAAGTGCATAGACAGATTAGCCCATCTATGTTGCGGAAACTCAGCTAACAGTGAATACAGTCAGAACTCAATAAGTTCTGAGGCATGTTCAGCTAGCTATTGACTTGACTGAAACATTGCTGTTCAATTAAATTAAAAAAGTAATAGATGAGGAAATTCAGACTCCTAAAATTTAGATTCCTTTTAAATTTTAACCTTTTAAATCTGACTTACAATTAAAAAAGGATACAGTTTGGCGAGTTAAAGAATCGCTAAACTAACCCAAACAAACTGAGTTTGTGAAGAAAAAACATAATACTTGCATTCACTCTTAATCACAAATGATGTAATGAATACAACACTGCACACACACACACACACACACACACACACACACCCACATACGCGTACACGAACACACACACACACACACACACACCTACCCACTCACTTAAGCCACAACTTTAGCCTGAGGGAGAGATATGAGATTGCTCAAGTGAATTCATATTTTATTTTCGAAATCAGTCAATCTGTATTAGTTCCAGCCTGCTTGTACGTTTCATTTATTGCAGGGCAATCGATATTGAAAGTGCTCTGTGTGTGCCTGATTACATGCATGCGCAAGGAACCCACATTTAATGGGCTTGCTATTTTCCATTACCAGATAGCCTCTCATCCTTTTAGTTGGATTCCTGTCATCATCTTGGGTTTGACACAGCCTCTTCTTCTCATTGCCTTTGAGGAAAATACACTCTGGTACAAAAAGTACCTACGAACGCTTGCTATCGAGGTGGTACCTTATAGGTACATAAAATTGTACCCCTAGCCAGCAATGCATAATCATTTCTTTTTTCTTTTTTTACGAGAGAAGGGACTTATTAGCACCTAAATAGAACATTATTGTACTTTCAGGGTACAGTTGAGAAATGTGTTCCTTATAGAAGAAAAAGGTACCCCCACTGTACCTTTATTTCTGAGAGTGTACAGGTGTGTGTCTGGTGATGGTTGATAGTCCTCAGTTACCTGATCCATGGCTGAGATTCCAATCTCCTGACTACTGCCATGTCGCCAGCATAAACATCACATTGTAAGAAACATGAAACTCGATCGGTCTACAGCCGAGCACAGAGGAAATACATTCCATCCTGTCTCAGAAAACACAGTTGTTGGGGATAATTCAAAACTGTACTGCTAGAGCTGTCTACTGTCCTTAGTTTTCCCCTAGCCCCATACAACAATCAGAGGTGTGAATTATCCATCTATTGTCCTGTCATGTCTTCCATTTTCTAGTGTAGAAAAAAGAAAAGTTGGCATAAATACCATGCACTCTGGTAGGATTCACCACCCCTTTCATTTTGGGATTATGTGTAAGTGACTGTACACAATAAAAAAGCTACTTTTGTGATTGACAACCCAAGCGTATGATATTTATACTTCCAAGCATATATGGGGTGCTGTGAATCTGCTGTTGCAAGCCAAAAGAATGCATTTATACCCCTATCTCTGGGGAAAGCAGAGATGGTTAGACATAGAGATGGGACCACAGTACAGAAAGTGCCCCAGTGGGGAATTGGAATCAAACACCTAGCTCCACCACAGGATTATTATATGGGCAGAGTCAACCACCCTACTGACCTACTGACTATGTGTATATATCACCACACACACACACACACACACACACACACACACACACACACACACTGTAAGAATAGGTGCATGCACCCGCTAAAAACCTATTCTTACATCACATACATACACAAACACACACAGACACAAGCGCACACACGCATACACGTCTAAATTACTAACAGGGGACTATCACTCTATACCTGCCAAGAGGGGACCATAGTTTCTAGACATTGCTGTTTAAAAAAAGGGACATGGAAATTTTTATGTAAGCTCATTGTTCATATTATTTACTGAGATTTCACTTTTAATGGTTTTTTAAAAATTAGCCAAGAGCCACACACACACACACACACACACACACACACACATTCAACTAAAAATAATAATGGTACCTCATTTGCTTCCCATATTAGTTCTGAGCATGGCTTAGTATCCGATCCAAGGGTATATAGTATACAAAGGATATATGTGCTGCGTTCAATTCTCATTATTCTGCATCGGGTCACCTATTTGAAAATGTACGCACTAATATTACAAGCCCCACAGAATATATGGACTCCTATGCCATCATTATTTTAGCCTGAACCCCTAGCCTGGAATATATGGACCCCTATGCACCTTATTTTAGCCAGCACCCTTTTAGCTCTAAAGCAGTCCTTAATGCACTTCTTACTATTGACTCCAAAAATCAACTGCTGAAGATAATTTAGATCCGATCTCAGACAGGCTGATTTCAGCTTGTATAGCTCGCATCTTTAATTTAACCATCTCTTCCTGTATAATCCCAAAAGTATGGAACATGGCTCATGTTATTCCTCTGCATAAGGGTGGTGATAAAAATAACTTGAATAATTATCGACCCATTAGTAAATTATCTTGTCTGGCAAAGATTCTGGAGTTAATGGTCAATGATCAAATTAAGGCATTTTTGTCTAGATTTTCAGTGCTGAACTCTTTTCAATCTGGCTTTAGGGCTGGGCATAGCACTATTACTGCTACCTTTCTTGAATTAAATTATATTGTATCTGCATTGGATAACAGAAAACATTGCGCTGCACTTTTTGTTGATCTGTCCAAAGCCTTTGATACAGTGGATCATTCTTTGCTGATAAATACATTATCCTGCATTGACTTGGATGTCAAGCCTGGCTTATGGTTCCAAAATTACTTCTTAGAAATATTTCAGTGGGTAAAAATTGGCAATGATCAATCAAAATTCTTACATATCACAAAAGGTGTACCACAAGAATCGGTCCTCGGACCTGTCTTGTTTACTGTTTATATCAATGATATTGTGTCAGCTCTTACTTCCTGTAAAACACATTTATATGCTGATGATACTGTTTTACATTGTTGTGCTGAGTCTATACAGTCTACTGTTAATAAGTTACACAATTCTTTCATTACAATTCAAGAACAATTTGTTCATCTTAAACTTGTTCTGAACACAGAGAAAACAAAATGCAGTAAGATTGATTACAGCAGCTTCTGAATTTACTCTTTAGATGGTACTATTATTGAGAGAGTCCCCCATTATAAATATCTAGGTATTTGGATAGATGAAAAACTCAACTTCAAAATTCATGTAAACATTATTGCTAAGAAGTTGAGGTCAAAATTGGGATTTCTTTATAGAAATATATATATATATATATATATATATATATATATATATATGTTTTCTGCAGAAAGAGAGTAATTGAGGCAGTATTTCTCTCAGTTTTAGACTATGGAGATGTAATATACAGACATGCAGCCTTAACTATCCTTAAACCTCTTGATGCCATTTACCACTCTGCTCTAATATTCATCACAGGTGATAAATTTGGCACACATCACTGTCTTCTTTATGAAAAGGTTGGCTCTCTCTATCTGTGAGACGTGATCAGCACTGTTATGTTTTTATCTATAAAGCCCTGCTGGGCAGGTTACCACTTTATTTATCCTCAATTTTGAATTGGAAAACTATCACATATGCTCTCAAGACTGGCTTGTACTCCGGGTCCCCAATAAATATTCTGACCTAGGACAGACTGCGTTTTGCTTTTATGCCCCTCATAATTGGAATGATTTGCAAAGACATTTTAAATTGAACTCCTTATTGCCATTGAGACCTATTGTTGAATCTTATTGTTTTTGATTGTAATTGTTTTTAACAAATGTTCTATTAATGTTTTATTTATTTTAATGAATTAATTAGTATCTAATGTTTTAACTTTAGTTTTGGCTAATGTTTTAGTTTATTGGTTCTTTGATTACTGTCTTATCTTTCTATTTATCTTCTTTGTTGTAACTTGGCAGTATTGTAAATGAGGGGCTCTCCCTCAATGCTTCCCCGAGGTTTACATAAAGTAATGTACACACGCATATACACACACATACACAAACACACACAACAAAACGCACACGCACATGCGTGCACACACACACACACACACACACACACACATACACACACACACACACACACAAATAATAATTCTTCAAACTCTAAAAACTTCAGCACACTGGGGAAATGTCAAATTTAGTTTGTTAGATGAAATGCCTTCATCAAGGCATGCAAGGAAAACAATGAATGCAGAGGGATATAGCCGTTACAGAGTTCATTAAATTGATTATCCAAATACAGAACATCTGTGTATCCCAGTCATGTGCCACATGACCATAAGGGCTAAGGGTATTGTAGTCCTAATAGACTATGAGAACTACAAAATAGAAGAAAGAGGACACAGTGTGTAACAAGACATACAGATAAACAAAATGTGAGCAGCGATACTGGCATATGCAGTCCGAAGGATGTAATTGTGATAGCTATTAAATAAGCTATTCCTTTACGTCCCACATGTGTCTGTCCATTCAGAACCACTAGGTTCATAACTGAGGAGAGTGTGTGACCCTTCACACAGTGCATTGGAGATGTAGCTTAGCCGTCAGCACAATGGTATGGCAAAGGCTTCTATTTTAGAAAACTTTCATGGTCTGTCTCGATGTGTTGCACTCGAGTGGAAGCGCATTATTATAACGGCTGTAGTTTGTTATGTTTGCTTGCTTGCAAAAGCACTTGAGGGGCCGACCGTGGGTGAGAGCCCGCAAGGTTTACAAACATTAAGGGCAGAGATAAAAGGCTTAACGCAGCAGTGTGTGAAGAGATCTCAACGTTAAGCGTGTTAAGCAGTCTGTTTTGATGATAAAATGGTTGGTTTTGTTGACCTCGTAGCTTGAGATACGATCCCAAAATGGAGCCCCGTGGTACTGCAAAAAGCAAATTACAGTTTTCTGCCAACTTGACCACTTTACATGTACAGTAACACCGGAAAAAAAACTCTCCCTGAGTTTTCCCTCTGAGAAATCATAAAAGATATGGTCCTTAGGCATCGCCATGGACTTGCCATGTCCCATTCATTTGATATCATAATTAAAATGAAAGCTTCCGCTCACAGGATGTGTGTGTGTGTGTGTGCACTTTCTACCTGTCCCCGTGAAGCAGCCCTTTGTTTAGTTTATTTTTATTTTTTTAATTAGACACTGCCGCACTTCTCTGACACATGTTATTATCACAGAAATAAATTAATAAGAAATAAATGGTGCCTGTGCCCTGTGTCCTGTGCCCTGCGCCCTGTGTCCTGCGCCCTGTGTCCTGCGCCCTGTGTCCTGCGCCCTGTGTCCTGCGCCCTGCATCCTGTGCCCTGTGCTTGTCCCACATAAACAACGAAGAACATTGCCACAAGGCAACACAAATTAATGCCCTCAGTATTGGCCTTCAGCTCTGTCATTAACCTTCCTGCCCCCCTCCCAAATCATCACCACTGCGTTCCTTTCAACTGTAATCCTTTGATAAGGGTTTTTTTTTCAGTGGCGCATAAAGGGGAGCTGGAGCAAGGACGTTTTTTTTTTTCCTCCCTCCTCCACCTCACAGGAGTGAGTATAAGAGGACTTCAGGTATTTGACGGTCACGTCCTTGACCTAATCGTCATTTATGTGACAAATGCACAATAGCCAGGCCTGCTTTCAAACATGTCGCATTTTAGTTTACACTCAACGAAGAAAAAAAAAAAAAACATTTAAGTGGCTTTTATTTCTTTATCCACACCACATGATATTCTTGTAACAAGGGGTTGTATAACAAAATAAATAAAACTTCAATCACGATGTTCACATTGCAATTGGGTGTCCAAGGTTAAGGACAAAGATTGCTGTGATGTTGTAGGCTTCACTGGAAATGCGTGTGCAGTCACAAGACGGAGACATAGAAAAGCAGTGTACTCGCGTATATTCTTGTGCATCGCTTAAAATAAAGCATGTAATTGCGATGGCTTCCTTCTTTCTGTTCACTCTTATGAACCCTTTTCAAAATACATCACCCCCCTGTTGGGTACTTGGCTTTAACAAGCTGTTGAAGTATCTCACATCTTTCCTTCTGTATGCAATTTGCTATGCATGGGGGAGCAGCACAGAAGAGCTTAGCTGCTTCCAATGCCTATTGCTGCCAAGAGCAAAACTGGAAAGCTGTAACTTACCTTTGCAGATAAAGGCCTCAAGTCAGTTTGCTTTTCCTGCTGTACTGTGGCCTCACCATTTCCATATGATAATTCATGTCATAAAACTAGCTTAGTCTGGGCCCAGGTCGATATAACCACAATGTTCTACGTCCTCGACTTCAAATGTTTAGCCACTACTGGTGCTATTACATCTTGTGTTGTTGCATTTTTATAATAGAACTGAAGACCCACTAACCTCATCCCCGGCGTACGTGGACATTTTCGGTTGTGCATTAATGTAAAAGTCTGTTCATTTCAGCCCTTTCCTCTGTAATTTGATAGTTCAGTGACCTTAGTAATATGCAGTATTTGCTGAAACATTGCGCTTCAGAGTCTTTGGCCTTCACATGAATCCAGTGTCTACCTGATAACAACTTTCAACCCTGCCCTTGCCCTCGTGCAGCAGTGAAAAGCATTACGCTTCCTGTTGTGACCATATCTTTTGAAAATAAAGTTTAACATTGCCGTTTTCTATATTTTTATAAAAGCGGCACACCATCAAGATACTAGGACTGTAATGCAACACGGGATCCAAGTGCGGTTTGGCAGGTTTATTGAACAATGTCAGAGTTCGTAGTCAGAGACAGGCGCAGTTCAGCAACGGTAGGCAGGAAGCGGAAAAACAAATCCGATTGCACAATCCAAAGGCAATTTCTGGTAAACAGGCACAGTTTGGCAACTGAGAATCAGAGACAGGGCAGACAAATTCAAAACAGTAATCCAAACACACGGTCGAAGAATCTGGCAAAGATTCAAAAACTAGTAACCTCTAAGTAGAAAACACGGCTCAGTAATGCTGGTGAAAACAATACCTAGCGAGGAGGAAACAGAGTCTGAGTTCTTATGTAGCCAGCTGTTCATTAGGTAACATGCTACAGGTGAGTTCAATAATCAGGTGAGGCTGAAGAGGGTAGGACTGGGCGTGGTTGTTACAAGGATTGTCTTGAGAGTCTTTTTTAACCCTGCAGTTATGAAATCAGAAGTCATAATCAAAATAAAGTGCCACACATCTATTACAGCAAAATAAAAAATAAAAAATCAATTATGTTTCGTAGTAAAAAACTAGGAAAGCAAAATTATTCACCAATTTGTTGCTGAATGACAGGTTGTTTCAACATGAAAAATAGATTTAGGTTTTAAGATTCAATGAGGAAGCTTTATCACAAGGGGTCTGGTGAGGGTGGGCCATTATTGACACTGTGAACATGGGGTGCATACTTAATATGAGAACAACGCAAGGGTTAAAGGTGAATATATTATTGCTCATTGTGGTTATGGCCCTAGTCCAATTGAGCTGTCAGTGGCTCGGCTACCTATTTCAGACACATTTGGTAACGCATGTAATGTACTGGTAGGTCTGTAGTTTTCCGCATTGGTTCGGACACCAGGCTTAAATATGGCTGTCACAATCACATATGTCAACCTGAATTCTGATTATGTTGTTCAGATGAACAAGTCATATTAATGCATCCATAGGAGTAATATGTAAATCTATAAGTCTCCTATAAGTTTTTTATGTCAATTTTCTTAGGGAAATGTATCCACTGATGATTCACCCTTTTTCTGTTATTGTAAAATTAACCTTTGCTAGTTGATGAGAATAGAAGAATGTTATTGGTAGAGCAGCTTTGGGCCTTCTGAATAGAGTTTATGAAAAGTTATGAAATGCTATAATTGTAATTTTTTTTTTTTAATGTATTTAAAAAAAACATCACTCAACAAAATTTTCATCTATAAATATAAATGTTGAAGTTTTCTGGAGATAATTATTTTATTTTGGTGATATCCTAGATGTGACAGTCTTGACAGCTCTGTAGTCTGTCAGCTTGTGATGGGTGACGAGAGTCTTTTTTTCAGGTAATCAGATGTTTTTTTTTCCCCCAACCATCAAAGACATAGCCTCTCCTCCACCCAAAGAAATGTGAGGGTGGGTAGTCCAGAGGACATTTTACTCATGCAGAAGATTTTCTTATGTTTTCTATCAAAACAGTGATGTTGTGAATAGCCCTCAGTTCCAAATCACTGTTCCACACTGGGTGAGTTTCTTTAGTTGTCCATCTTTGTTCTAGTTTGTGGAACCATGTTGCTGTAACAGTAATTTGAAAAGACTGTAGCCTATTGACTCTATTGAAAACGTTTAAACACTTATTTAGCCAAGCTTAAAACTCTAGACTTTTAGAACAGTGCTGAAAATGTGTAACCCAAAGCCAAATCTTCTTCTTCTTCTCTACTGCTTTTGTCATAAAAAGGGTGTAGTTACATCCATAGGCGGAGGGTGATCCAACAGCAGGGTAAGGCTATAGGGGGAAGGGGAGTTGTCCCCTGTCAATTGCATTAATTTCACTGTAAATGCTGTTTTTTTCAGTGCAAGAGCCCATGTAGGCTTTGGTTGTAAAGTACCAGTAGGGTTGTGTTTAGGTTGAGTTTATAAATCAGGTCCTTGAAGCTTTTGGAACATTTGAATATTACACCATTTATTTTAATAGCACACAAATAGAAAAATAAATAAACAACACTCTTAAACAGAAATAAAAAATAAGTGTGCAAGATGCAGTAAGTGTTACAAAATGTCACTGAGGTAAACTAGTGTTGAATGTCACAGAGGTAAAATACTGTTAGATAATAGCCTATAGTGTTGCTGCGGTAAAATACTGTTAGATAGTAGCCTATATTGTTGCTGAGGTAAAATACTGTTAGATAGTAGCCTATAGTGTTGCTGAGGTAAAATACTGTTAGATAGTATCTGTGTTGCTGAGGTAAAATACTGTTAGATAGTATCTGTGTTGCTGAGGTCAAATACTGTTAGATATTATCTGTGTTGCTGAGGTAAAATACTGTTAGATAGTATCTGTGTTGCTGAGGTAAAATACTGTTAGATAGTAGCCTATAGTGTTGCTGAGGTAAAATAGTAAGTAGAAAGTGTATCCCTTCATTAAAGATGGTGAAACAACAATCTACTATCAATACTACCTTCTCTTAAAACATTGCACAAACTTGTTAAAGGTTTTACTTTTTCATAATTTAGGGTTTCAAAAATTCGGATGTGATTTTATTTGCCGTTTTCGCAATTATTCAACATTTTTGGCGGCCGCCAAATAATTCACAATGTAGGAAAAACCCTGACACCCCATACAAAATAAAACTCCAGGAAATGTGAGTTATTTAGATACGATCAAATTTTCACATCATATTGAAAGGCTAATTATTTACGCGACTCCACTGCAATAAGATGTGTGAGATTTGTTTTTTTTCTATTAGCATGGCTGCCAACACGCACATAATTTATAACATTTTTAATTGACATTAACAGAGAGTGTGACAGTGTGTCCAGAAATGCTCCGTGAGTCCGTGGTGATCCCTCAGCTTGACTGCCGCTTCACTGACAGGACAACGCGTTGATGGATGAGACTTGCTAGCTAGCTGACTAACCAACTAACGTTAGTACAGGTAGTCTAGCCATGCAGCAATCGGCTACACGGAGCCGGCCAGCTCAGTTACCTCCTCCGCGGTAGGCAGTAGCCTAGTGGATTGAGTGAGCTAACTTGACATCGAATCCTCTATCGCTACCATTTGTATTTGCATTTAATAGCCTACATTATTTTAATCCCCAGCCTTACATACCCTCCGCCTATGGTTACATCGCAGAGGCAGATGTTCTCTCACAGGAATCTCAGTGACCCTCGAGTCAGGGGGTGTCCGTGGGTACCGTCTCCATGCTCAGACACGAAAGCTCCGTCTAGACTGTCATTCCTTGCCTGACAGCTCTGGTCGGTCAGGCCATCATTTGATCAAAAATGCCCCCCCCCCCCCCCCCCCAATAAACATACATCTGCTCTGCTCTTTAGGGAAGAGGTGTTAAAGCGTTCCCGCCAAGCCAGGCTCGTGTTTCACTTAACTTTTCCTCACCTGGCGCTATTCAAAGGGGGAGACAGTGCTCTGATACGGTGTTCTCAGAGGACGTCCTCCTTTCATTTTTACACTCTCCTGTGGGCTTGAAGGGATTCAGTCACCAACTGTCAGAACTGATATGTTTATCACACAGAGGCCTGAACTTACATTCACATTTTCAGCGGGAGACTTATTTATTTTCCACAGGTCCACATTCCCCAGACATTTTCATTTTATTTCAAACATTTTCAAAAGGAACGGAGAGGTCAGTTATAAACTAGATGGGTTTTATGAAAGCGTGCCACCACTTACTGTTGATACAGTGGGGGGGGGGGGAAGAGGTGCTATTATCAGTGCTGCTTTAACAGCGATTAAAATTAAGGGTAACCTGTAACTACGGCACATGAAAATCCTATCCTAAAAAAAAAACAATTTTAAATTTCAAATCTTTTCTCTAACTTCCATTCCACATGCTAATTCTAGTGACAGAGGATTACCTATAGCCATGGCTCAACACATTGCACTTCTCATTAAACATTACTTTGGATGTGGGTGATTTACGAATCTAGGCCTTTTTTTTTTTTTGCACTCAAGTTGCCCTGGATATGGCATTAGCTAAATGCCTAAAATGTAAATGTAAAATGTAGTGTACTCAGGGGGCAATTTGAGGGGGGTGGGGGGGGGTGGGAGGGGATGGCATCCCCTTTGACGGCAAAATGAAAAAAAAACAAGCATCCCCCTTGTTAACCTACAATCTCCCCTTTCCATCCCTTTAATTCTGACTGCAACTTCTTTATCTTGCGAGCATTGACAATAATATGCTACTTTCCCAGAGGTTTCTTGTAATGTTTTATTGTATCGCTGCTGTGTTTTGATTCACTTTCACAAAACGTGGAACATCTGAACGTGGAGGGAGGGGGGGGGGGGGAGGGGGGGGGGGGGGGGGGGGGGGGGTCAGAGCGCTATGCAACTTTTCATTAGCTGGCTTTGCGCGTCGGCTTGGAGCTTTGCGGAATTTAGCAAACAGTTGGCAGTTGATGATGGTGGCCTCGAAAAGACCAGGGCAGCTTGACCTTTGGGCCTTTTGCAAAAAGAAAAGGACAGGTGAGAAATTAGTCCTGAGTTTATTCTTGCCCATTTGCCCGGAGATCTGGCTATGTTGCAGAAGTCAGAGTTGAGCTAACGTTATCGGCAAGCTAGCTAGCCAGCTGATGTTACAGTGAAGCTATACAGTAAAAATTTTACAAATAACCCACTGAGTGTACTCCTGTTACTCCTGGAATCTCAGGCAGGATAAATTATTGTTTTTATTTTTTCCTTTTCATATGTTTTTTTTATGTCCATTTATGGTCCATTTAAAGGTCAGTGGCAAATCCATAGTTCAGAAATTATAAATGTTTCTCAGTACTAAACCATTGGAAAAAGGGCCTGTTCTCCTGTAGGGCTATTAATGGTGTTATTTTATTTACAGGAAGACATCTTGCATTGCCATGTTTAAAATGTAAAAGGTAAGTCTCCTAAGCATCGAGCGAGGGAGCAGCATAGATCTTCACTTGCGCCCCGATCTCACCATTTGTCCATCTCCAACATGCTGGCAAATCCCATCAAAAGATGTAACTGTATTGTTATGTCTGCACTGGCAACCTGGGGCTGATCAGCATGATGTCCATCACACCTTGTGGAGGAAACTAGTGTGTGAAATATAACTTTTAGCCAAGCATCTCACTCTTTTCATGTATGGTACTCCTGATAAACAGGCTGGCCATGGACTCAAAGGTAGGGGCTGCTGGGTAATGCTTGTTGGGAGTGTGTGGCGGTAAAGTAAAAAAAAAAAAAAGTTAATAAATAAATACATAAATAAATAATAATAATAATAATAATAACAATAAATACTTTTAAAAGGCAGATTTGCAAAATAATATCGCAACAGAATGCTTGATTGATGAACATCAAAAAGGTAATTTATTCACATAGACTTTATATATCTGTACTAAATAAATAAATAAAAATAAATAAATCAAGATGACATCACATTACAATTAAACTTTGACCAATGTGTTTCACACAAATCAAACAACACTGCTACTGTTTCTGTAAAGTGTTTTGCTTTGCATATAAAGCGCTGAGTATGATAATGACAAAATAAAAAAAGAAAGAAATAATATGAGGACAGTAAATGGACTCTACTCCACTTCAAAGAATGGTGGGATAAACAAAAAAAATAATCTTCACATAGCCACTGGATTTCTTGGATAAATCATACATTCCAAAAAAAGAGCTGGATTTCTGCGTGAAACACAGTTCCAAACCGACCACTCTGATGACTAGTTCTGCAGAGACTTCCAAGGTCATTTGTACCTTCCGCAACTTCAAATTAATCACTGCCAAGTTGTGTTTTCTAATTAGGCACTTCACACATAAATTATCAAGTTTCTGGTTGATGGTAGGTTAGACTCTCCAGCTTTAGTTCTTCCATCAATTTTAAGCCAAAAAAAGTCTTTGATATTCTTAAAAAAAATATATATATATTTTTTTTTTAACTATTATACTCAAGTGCCAGCAGGGACAACCTACTTTTATCTGTCAATGAGTCACAGAACATGCATAGAGGAGCCTTTATAATTTGGTCTGATTTTAAAAATCTGCAAATTATTCTGATGGCAGTTATGGTAGTTATGCTGCCTTAATGTTCTCTTGATTAAAAGGTTTGATGCAGTAAGGCTCGCTAGGCTCACATTGCTGCTTTCCCAGGGACAAGTAACCAACAAACGGCACGATATGAAAAGAGAGTAAGACCACGGACACTCTGCTTGGACGGCCCGGAGATTCACTGAGCGTCCCCTCAAAGTATTGGCAGTTCCTTTGAAACACAACATAAAAGTGAGACGTGCTTTCAATTCTGAAAACAGCAACCTGTCCAGCCTTTCACTTCTCCCCTGTTTTATCCTTGTAAGGCCACTAGCCAGAGTCTCAGCAGTTATGTTGTCGGAAATTGCCCAAATCGCAAATGTGTTCAGTACGGATTTATTTCTCTGTCAGAAAGATGTGTTTTTAAATGATAAGGTTGCATTTTCTTTTTATTGAGTCTTGACTTAATGTATTCTCCTGCCAATCAATCAGCCCCCTCTCTAAGCCTCAGTATACACAGGTAGTGGAGAACCAACAGTTTCCAACTGTCCCTGAACACCCCTACCTACACCTCAACATTGCCCAAGCTGCATGCCTTACTCAATCTCTTCCCTACAGGCATGATATTTTACACATTTATTTTAATTATCTCTGCACCACTCACGCCCTCACTGTGTAGGATATTGACAATCTTAAAATATTTTCAAAACACCACCTACTGAAATCCATAATCTTTGAGCAAATCTGACCCGGTGCAAAATTGTTTTTAAAAAAAGACTGCATGGAAGGACCATATGCACAGCTAGACAGAAACTAACACATAACCAGTTTCACTGCCATGTACAAGCCAAGACTGTCAACCAATCAGAATGCAGAGTTGAGCCAGGGACTTGGCACCAGTATTGAAACAGGACACATAATAGCATATACTATGGCTGATTTTAGTAACTATCGGTAAATCCCCCTTACTTCAAATTGATTATTTTGAATTTAGTGTCAACAGATATGTACTGATATCATCATCACTGATATTGTGATATTTTCCATGATTTGTGTTTAACTGTAATTCCTTTAATCCAATCCGTTGTTCTAATTTTGCAAGCTAAACAATATAAACCACGTAGATATTAGTTTTACTTTGATAAAATATTATCATCAGGCTATGTCAAGGTAAGACTCTATAGTGTTCCTCAGTTCACAGAGGTTCTGATGCTTGACATTAAAATCCCATTTTATTGCCCCAGTACACTTCTGCATCTGGTAAGCTTGATTGGGGACTATTATCTGCCGTCATGATGTTCTGTAATTACATTTACCTCATCCACAAGTCTCAAGCACACTGGGGGAGTGATTTTTAGAACAATCTCCAGTGACTCAAAATGAATTTTTGGGAAAAATGGTCTCTGTACCTGCCAATTTTACTCAGCTGAATCCTAATGATATGCCCATATTTGTTCTTATCTCTACTAAAATCAGTCTTACTGTTTTTTTTCTTATTTTCCTTTTTTTTTAAAAAGCATGATATCTTTATGAAAGATACATTTATAATTGAATGAAGTGACTTGGAAGGAGAGCTATTGGGTAAAGTATTAACATAGAAACTAAAACCTATAAAAGCAAAGGAGGTGGGGAAGAGAAGCAAACATTGCTTAGTGTGGGTGAGCCAAAACGGCCCTATGAAGCACCATATGGAACCAGTCAGCAGACAGACCTTCTGATTGGTGCTATCAAGCCCCATTCCCCCAGTCAGGCAAATTCAAATGGATAACTAATCTGCTGGATTGATGATGCTGTCATCCCAATGTTCCCTTTTCCCAGACCACCCCAGCAGCTATATGGGGACGTGTGGGGGAAGTTGAGAAGAATGGTGCTGTGGTAGTTTGGAGATCGCAGTTAGTTTATTTATGGCACCGCAACTGTTCAACACAACACAGGACATTTCAACACCCAAGAGTGGTTATTATGGCTAGTTATTGAGCTGTTGTGCCCATTCAGTGTTGGTACAGCTTTGAGTTTTGCTGATTGCAAAACGAGAGAGAACATAGCAGAACTTGTAATACAAAAACAATAACAAATATATAAATAGTTCACACCCCCTATTGAAGTGGTTATGAGTTGAAAAATATGTGTGTCATCACTGTCTACCATTATGAGCAGTGTGTGTTTTATGCTTTGCAAATGATTGCTTTTGCCCAGTTTTGTGTTAAAAATTACAGTTTTTTCAATCGCTTTGCCACTAGTTTTAGAACCTTGATGTTATTTTTCAAAACTCTAACACTTTTTCCAATTTCTTGGATACAATACACATAAACCAAAGATCATTTGTTCATTGAACTAAAAGTGAGTGGAAAGTGTATGATAGGCATCCGCATCAACAAGTGACCCTTCTCCAGGCCATGGATGACGCATGCAACGACGTATCTTGTGTGTGGGTGATCTAAAGAAATGTCCCTATGGTATTTCATGATAAATGAGTTGTTTGAACCAATGATTATGTGAGGGCAAGGTTTCTTTAAAGATGTGAATACACAATGCAATGTTTTGAAAGTTGGATAGCATGTATTACAAGTGGTGACCGTTTTGTGTCTAGAGTTTTGAAAAATTACATCAAGGTTCTGAAACTAGTGCCAAAGCGATTGAAAAAAACTGTAGTAAAGAGTTGTGCCAGAATCATTCACGGCTACTTTTCACAATGGAACATAAGTTCCAGGACTATTATTGTGACTGCAGCCAATTTTATGGAACTATTGCTGCTGATGGAATCAATATGAATGGTGGTTGGCATTGATTGATTGTGTGTACATGTGTGTGTGTGTGTGTGTGTGTGTGTGTTTTGTTTTTCTGTGTGTGTGTGTCTGTGTGTGCTTGCCTCCATGAATTCATGTGTGTGTGTGTGCGTGCGTGTGTGTGTGTGTGCGTGTGTGTGTGTGTTTGTGTGTGTGTGTGTGTGTGTGTGTGTGTGCGCGTGTGTGTGTTTGCCTCCATTAATGCGTGTGTGTGTGTGTGTGTGTGTGTGAGACATAAGTGGTGTAGGTTGTGGAAAAAAGGGGGAGAAAATAAGGCTTTTGAATATTCTATTTTTCAATGTGTGTGCTTCATAAGGTTCCATTTGCCCTGCTCTATATTGGCTACTAATACTGCTAACAAATACATATTTTTTCAGATGCTAATTATGATGCTAATGATGAAAAGTTGAGCAGAAATGAGCCTTATAATCACATGCTGAGAAAAGTTAAACTCTTATTCACCCCGAATATTTTCTGGTTGAGCTGTAGAAATCAATGTCTGAGCTGAGGTCAGATGCAAGCAGTCAGTTCTGAATTTAGCTACATTCCATGAAAAGAAAATAAAAAAAAAGACGATAAGTAATGTGAACTCCCGCATATGCTGCATAGTGAGAGCTCACATCATACGTTTGTCATAGGTTGTGATTACCTTTGTTTATATATATATATATATAAAGTATATATATATATATATATATATATATATATATATATATAAACACACACTCCTTTAAACCCTTTGCGTAGATGCCAAATTTGGTCAATTCTCACCTATTTAAGGCTTTATTACCCAAGGTGTGAGCATCACATCAACTTAGTAAATGGCTTAAATGAAACAAGACAGTGGTACAATTTACAATACTGACTTAGATTATTTTATTTTTGTAATTAATGTCAAAATAAAGTACCACAAAAACAAAGAAACTTTGGAAAAATGCAAAAAAAGTGTTTTCTCTAGTTTGCAATGAAATTGCAACATAAGTGTTACAGGTAAAACTATACATTTCCTGGATCATAAACTCTGTGTCCACAAGTGTGCAAAATCTGAGGGCGATATAGAGAACTCCTAAAGATCTATGATGCAAAATATAGACAGTGTACCTTGTTGTCCCTTAGTGTCTCCAAATACAGTATATCCAAAATGGCTAAATTGTGCACTGCTGTAAATCATAAAATAATCATATAATTAACTACAAATCAACTGTTTTGGCTCATAAAACTCACTTTTTGGAATTGCTATCTTCTCATCAATAAAATATTTTTTGTCCATTATAAAAGCATATACACATTCATACTCACTCCAAGGACAGTTTTACATTAATCTAGCCCTACGTGACAAGTATTGCCCAGGGACATACTAATATGGCATAGTGTATATTATGTATGATAAGATTACATTAAAATAATATTCCACCATCAGGAAAATGCTGGCAAATGTTCTAGCTTAAGGGCAAATCAAACATAAAGCATGACTGAGCCACCTTTGAACTCTTACACTACAGTATAAGAAATGCACTGAAAATGCGAAAATAATAATATTGAACATATGGCACAACACTGTGAGTGGAAAAACTAATGTACATATTTGAAATATCACAAGCAGTAATACTTACATATTGAGGAGAAAAGTTTCCCTCATGTATATCCCTCAGGCATATTCTCAGACAGAATCAATGCTATGGTATCTTGATAACTATGGTATCTTCCGACCCACTCAAAAAATCCATGTAAGCAGGCGAGTATGTTCTCTTGCCATGCTGACGAGTTAGTAAATTAGTAAAAAAAACTTGTGAAAATAACAGGAACAAACTATTACGCCTCGGCGAGCGAATGTACTTTCTGCAAGTTGTTTGTGTAAAACTAAACTAATAAGACTAGAAATTCTGTTACACCCGGCTGTAATTTATTGTTCAGAGCATCCAATATGATGTTGCAAATAACGTTGCTAAGGTCATATTGTCCTACTATATTGTATAAAAGAGCCAATTAAACCAAAATGAACTGTAATGAATGAAACAGGTTTGCAGAGCATGGGAGGAATTATGCGTCGATGTTTCACATAGTGTACTAGCATTATAAAGTGTTGTATATTTCTATATAACGGATTGTCCGTTATATAGAAATATTTGGGACCCCCTAGATGGGCTCCTAAGATGTTTTTTGACAAAATGTCAAGGTTAAGGAGATAAACCTAGGTACCATGTGTCAATTCCAGGACAAATGGCATGGAGGCGCTGAGGGGGAAATTGTTGCGAACAATGTACAGATTCCAATCACAAATTGAAATGGTTACCATTTTGTCATCTTTGAAGTTTTAACTTGATGGAGCACAAAATGGTGTCTTAAATTTCAGAATGATGTCTTTCAGATTTAAATTGATAGTAGATTGAAATGCATAAATCCTTTGCCCGATCATATTTTTTTGCTTCACAAACTAGGTTCAGACTCATTCACTGAAAACACATCCCAATTGAAGCATCACTTGGACTTTCAGTTGATGAGAAGTCTTCTGAAGGTATTTTAAAATAATGGTGGAGTCCATGGGTCCTAGAGGCAAAAATGACAAGCATGAGAAGATACATCCATGTACCAAGTGTGACAATTCTAGGATGGAGGGGCTGAGGGTTTGACTTTGGGACCTGGATATAGCGCCCCCTAATGGACAACGCATGCCATTTTTTTATCCATGTTATGCACAGCCTGTACTATCTGTGTGCCAAAATGGACAAGAAGTTATCAATGTTTGGCCAAGTTATTGGAAAAATAGAGGATAATAATAATAATATTAATAACACTACAATGTCTGCCCTGCTTTGCAGTGGAGCCAGAATAATAATAATAATAATAATAATAGGAATTTCAGCAATTACAATAGGTTGGAACCCTAATTAGACTACATTTATAGCTCATAGAGTGAAATATAAAGAAAACATAATGGATAGCATGGATAGGCTTGAAACTCTTAGTTTCCCAAATACAATATATATACAGATCCTTTCCAAAAAATTAGAATATCATGGAAAAGTTTTTTTTTTCCATAATTCCATTCAAAAAGTGAAACTTTCATAGATTATAGATTCATTACACACAAAGTGAAATATTTCTAGCCTTTATTTGTTTAATTTTTCATAATTTTGGCTTACAGCTCCAGAAAACCCCCAAAACAGTATTTCAAGAAATTAGAATAGTGTGTCGAAAATCAGCATTTACTTCAGTTATTTCAGAGAATGAATGTTTTAGACTGAGTGTCACACTATCATCTAATTTACTCAAAACACCTGCAAAGTTTATCTCAGTTTGGTTCAGTATGGGGAAGACTGCAGACTTGACAATTGGCCAGAAGACCATCATTGACACCCTCCAGAAGATGGGTAAGCCACAAAAGGTCATCGCTAAGGAGGCTGGCTGTTCACAGAGTGCAGTGTCCAAGCATATCAATAGAAAGTTTAGTGGAAGGGAAAAATGTGGCAGGAGAAGGTGCACAAGCAAAAGAGATGACCGTAGGCTTCAGCAGATTGTCAAGCAAAGACGATTCCATAATTTGGCGGAGATGCAGAGGGAGTGGACTGAGGCTGGAGTCAGTGCTTCAAAAACCACCACGTACAGATGTATCCGGGACATGGGCTTCAACTGTCGGATTCCTCGAGTCAAGCCACTCCACTCATTCTCTGAAATAACTGAAGTAAATGCTGATTTTCGACACACTATTATAATTTCTTGAAATACTGTTTTGGGGGTTTTCTGGAGCTGTAAGCCAAAATTATGAAAAATGAAACAAATAAAGGCTAGAAATATTTCACTTTGTGTGTAATTAATCTATAATCTATGAAAGTTTCACTTTTTGAATGGAATTATGGAAAAAAAACAACTTTTCCATGATATTCAAATTTTTTGGAAAGGATCTGTATATATATATATATATATATATATATATATATATATATATATATATAAATGGGTGTGAGTTCATAGTCATGGCTTTTACAGTATATATTTAAAAGATGGAGAAAGACTACAATAAAACAACAATCCACACATATCAAATTTCTATGCATGTAACAGTTTATTAATCACCTCTTGACATTTGTGCATGTGTGTGTCTGAGTGCGTATGTGTATGTGTGTTGAAGTGTATGGATACCTTTGATATTTAGCTTATGTTTTAATGGCCAATTTTTTTTTTTCATTTTTTTTTTTACAATAACACAATATTACCATTATTTCAAATCTAAAGTATTACTTCCTTTTCATTTATAGACATAAATTTCAATATCCAAAAGTGAAAAAGAAAAAAAGTTTTAAAAAGAAAGACAAAATAAAACAAACCACCCTGTTCAGAGAGAAAACAAGGCCTTACACTTTACACCTCCAGTAATGTTACAAGCCATTTGAAAGACTGAATGTCAGTTTATGAACTTAGACTGTAGATAAGAAACTAACCAATGGATACCACACTTTCAGAAAAGTATATTTATATGTATATATTTATATATAGATTTATATTCAGTTAGAAGCTTTAAAATAGTACAGTAAACACTTTGCACACATGATATAAACCACAGAATGTCTCTGATTAGGCCAATGCTGTGAAAAAAAGCATGATCACACTTTTAGTTATAAAGTCAGAAGAGATTTTGGGAACACCTGACCACACAAAAATAAAATAATAGAAAACAGTCAAGGCTAAAACCGAGATATTGCATTAATAATGCACAAATATTTTTTTTTTCCTGTACAATTGGCTTCTTGGTGTGAGTATAAACAGATAAAGGGCTCAGTGACATTGTTTGGAGATATACAGAGTGCTGTAAACAGGCACACAAAAAAATCAGAGAGACGTGATTTGTCGCCCCCGAATTTTGTTTTTTTTTCATTTTTTCCCCTCCCTCCTTCTTACAGTTAATTTTCAGCTCATTTCTCAGGCCCGCTGAGAGCAGTAAGTTCCTCAAAGTCAGCCTTTTCCTTCTCCTCCATTCTTCACAAGGCAGAGCGCTCCAATAGCAAGGTACTGTACGGCTGGATCACCAAGATAATACCGTTGAAGGAATGGGGGTGGAGGGGTGGGGGTGGGGGTGGGGGGGGGGGTTAGGGGTGGTGGTTTGATGCTTTTTGTTGGTCGAGTTTTGTGCAAAGTCACGCCGTTTCTGGTACGTCCACACGGAATGAGCTAGCAAATCCTTTTCCGTGCTGAAAAGAAAGAACATGCTGATGAAACCAGGCTTATCTTGGGAATAGGCCCGATTAGTTCCTCCGCACAGTGAAACGACAGGGCAAATACACGGGTGTATTAAAGCGTGCACATTAAAATGGCATCTACTCCCACAATTACTCATCCACATTGAGTCAAAACAAATGCATGTTATTAAATTAAATATCATGCAAAGAAATCTATGATTATGGCTTTTTGAGGAATGTAATTACTGTGGCATGAATAAAGCATGCTTAATTTATTAAGTCCATTACTGGTGGGCAAT
Source organism: Synaphobranchus kaupii (assembly GCA_029718625.1). NCBI lineage: Eukaryota > Metazoa > Chordata > Actinopteri > Anguilliformes > Synaphobranchidae > Synaphobranchus > Synaphobranchus kaupii. The sequence continues at coordinate 22,314,802 of CM056395.1, read as the reverse complement.
TGTTTTACTTGGCTGTACGTAATTAGAAAATTAGAAAATTCCAAAAAATTCTAGTTTTTTTTTTTTTTTTCCATCTAAACTGTTTGACACATCTTTGCCTACAAGACATCCAATGGGTAAACGTGCAATCAGGGGGTTAGTTAACCCTTAAAGGTGTAAGATCACAAATATGTGATTATACTGTTAGATTCTTAAAGATTCTAATGCTGATGTAACAATCACTACGAAAGCAATGGAGTTCTAGAACATTCCAAAAAACCTACTCTTTAAAGGGTTAATGGAATGGGTGTTGTAGAGATTGCAGTGAAGACTTTCCTATTGATAAAAGAATGGTTTTCATCACTCAACTTTCTTCCTTTCAGAAAGTATTATAGGTATTATAAGATACAAATGCCAAGCATTCATGTTTTAATCATTTGCATAAACCGTTGCAAAACCATACTTTATACAACATTATTAACTTTTTCCATTGATAATTTGGGGGGATTCACTGGTTCATTGTATAGGATTTTAAATAGTAAAGCCCAGTATACCAATACTATAAATGCTGATGAATAAATTAGATAGATACATGAGCTTCAGCCTTTAAAAATTAAACATTAACTGCAATGCACTTTGCCCTTATATGTAAGCACTGATTTTTATGCAGTATTTCAGACATTCATTTGGCAGCTGCTAAAATTAACAAAAGGTTGTGTAGGTGCTATGCTGTGCTAAGCTATAGCGTATTTAGTTCTATGGACAAAGTGCACTGTGACGAGAGTCAACCAGGGACATGGTCATAATGCTCAAATATTAAGGAGGATGCAAGTGACGCCGTGTTTCTACATCAGTGATTTGTATTATAAAGGCCACTGTAGACAGCAAAACAAACTGTAATGAACCATTTCATTGACAAGTCACAACATACTTATTGGGTTAACTGCTACATTCTAATCTTTATTAGATACGTTACAGCCAATTTAAACATATTGCCGTAATAAAACGTTCAAAGCAACAGAAGGAGAAAATAGCATGGATGACTGATAAGGAGAAAGATGAATACAGCATGTATTATAGTGAGAATTATATATATATATAATACACTGCCTGGCCAAAAAAAAAGTCGCACACTCTAATATGTCGTTGGACCGCCTTTAACTTTGATTACGGCGCGCATTTGTCGTGGCATTGTTTCGACAACCTTATGCAACATCACAACATTTATTTTTGTCCAGAGTTGCATTCATTTTTGGCCGAGATCTTGTATTGACGACGAGAGAGTCAAACCACTCCATAAAGTCTTCTCCAGCACATCCCAAAGACTTTCAATGGGGTTAAGGTCAGGACTCTGGTGGCCAATTCATGTGCGAAAATGATTCCTCATGCTCCCTGAACCACTCTTTCACAATTTGAGCCCGATTCATCTTGGCATTGTCTTCCTGGCATATGCCCATTGATGGGATAACCTGGTCATTCAGTACATTCAGGTACTCAGCTGACTTCATTTTATTGCTGCATAACGTTGCTGAGCCTAGACCTGACCAATTGAAGCAACCCCAGATCATAACACTGCCTCCAGAAGCTTGTACAGTGGGCACTATGCATGACGGGTGCAACAGCGACTTTTTTTTGGCCAGGCAGTGTATATATATACTGTATATACACAGTGCGCTCCAGAATTATTGACACCCCTGGAAATGCACTAAAAATACTATAACAAAATAAATAATAACATCATTGAGATAAACTCAAAATGGCAACATGAAAAACTGTACTTCATTAATGTTTCAATGGAACCAACCAAAATCATTTATTAATTTAATTAATTTCCTCTGAATCAAGGTTTCACGATTAATGGCACCCCTGAAAATTATTGTAAATAAAACCTACCAAAGTTAAGCCAGGACTGAAATTCAACTTATTTAAATGTACCTAAGTCTTAAAGAACTATATTGTGTCATTACATCACTTCCTGTTTCACTAGGGTATAAAAATGAGGTAACACGCATGCAGTATCCCTTTGTCATCCAGGAAGAAAATTTAAAGAACTGGCAGTTCAAAAGAGAGAGATGGTGATAGACGCAGATGCAGACGCATTTTTCTCCCCATTATAGGGAGGATGATGGTGGTGAGGCGTAGGATGGTGAGAGAAGCAAAAAAAATCCCCAAGAATCACTGTGAAATAATTGCAGGCCTTGGTGTCATCTTGGGGTCACCGGGTTCAAAAAAGCACAATCAGACACCACCCCCACAACCACAGGCTCTTTGGAAGGGCTGTGAGAATAAATCTTCGTCTGACCCCAAGACAAAGAAGCCAGCACTTGAAGTTTGCAAAACATCATTTAAATTATGACGGGACGAAGGTGCTGTGGTCAGATGAGACCAAAATGGAAGGTTTTGGTCAGATACAGCATCGGCATGTTTGGTGTCGAAACAGAGATGCATACAAGGAGAGGCCTCATACCCACGGTGAAATATGGTGCTGGGTCACTGATGTTTTGGGGCTGTTTTAATTCCAGAGGTCCACGGGGTCAGGTTAAGATCAATGGCATAATGGATTCCACCAAGTATCAGGATTTTTTGGCTGACAATCTGGTTGCCTCTGCCAGAAGGCTGAGACTTGGCCGTAGGTTTACTTTCCAGCAAGACAATGACCCAAAGAATACCTCAAAATCCACACAGAAATGGTTCTGTGACAACAAAATCAATGCTCTGCAATGGCCATCTCAGTCGCCGGACCTCAATCCAATCAAAAACTCGTGGACTGAACTGAAGAGGGCAGTTGATAAGCTCAAACCCAAGAGTGTGAAGGATCTTGAAAGGATCTGCATAGAGGACTGGTCCACAATCCCTCCAAATGTGTTCCTTAACCTTGTCAAACATTAGAGGAAAAGACTCTATGCTGTTATCCTTGCACCAAGTACTAAACCAGGGGTGCCAATAATTATGAAAACTTGATTTTGGTGAAATTAATTTTTTATTCAATAAATGTATGATTTTGGTTGGTTCCATTGAAACATTAATAAACTACAATATTTTTCACATCTTGGCATTTTAAGTTTATCTCAATAATTATATTGTTTATTTTTTAAAGTATTTTTACTGCATTTCTAGTCAGCGGTGCCAATGATTCTGGAGCCCACTGTATATATAACCAGGATTCATTTTAGAAACTAATTGAAAAAAAAAAAATGTAATAAAGTGAAAAGAATTTAATGCCACTGTCTGCCGTTGTTCGATTTTAGTGGCATTCAATCAGGTCACAATCAATTGCTAAATACTCACACAAATAGGGTGGTTTGTAAGGCGCACGTGTGCCAGACAGAAGCGCATCAAACTCTTTCCTCTCTAGGGTGCCGTGATGTGACTTCTCTTTGCCAAAGGTGGAGAATGATCTATCGCCCGTTTGCTCTTCGGTTTCAAATACCTCAGTGTCGGGCACAGAGTCCATTCCGGGGACATGCAGGTTGCTACGGTAATCTGCAGCCTGCCTGGCATCGGAGGGCACGAAGGAGGGCATCCAACATCGATCCGAGTGCCCCAGAGCTTTGCACTCCTCTGTGCAGTTTGAAAAAAGGTCTGCACCTAAAACAACAATGTTCACAAAACAAAACAAAAAAAAAGAAACAAAAAAAAAAAAAAAAAAGCAGGAGATGAGGTGTGGGCCAATCACACTTCGCGGAAAACACTTTCCAGCGATCAGCCCAGCGTGAAGCGCACACGCATACACAGAGGACATTAAAAGCATTCCATGCATTTCACACTTTTGGGAAGGAGCATTTTTCTCCCGCCAACACATCCCCACTCGCATTACACTTTGATTCTCTCCCAAGTGCGGCTGAAACCACTTTAATGCGCTACCGTCTGGCAGTGGGAAGTAGTAATTGTTTGAAACAGCGTACAATTGTAAACCCGGCGAATAATTGCTTACTGTTTAAGTTAATTACTTGTCTCAGAATGATAGAAATCCTCGAGCAGTGGTATAATGAAGCCCTCTAGCAACTCTAATCATTTGCAGATTGAGTTTGGAGTTTCAGATGTGAGGACAGTAATGGAGAATGTCGAAACGTCTTGATCAAAGCGTAAGAGAAGACCTAACGAAAGTAATGTGGAGGCGCGTCTCAAGTCGCTAATTCCTTGTGCCAGGAGCTTCACGGCACAAGATCAAAGAGGCTTGTTAGATGAATCTACCCCGCCGATGAAACTTGTAGCATCGTTCCATGGAATTTCTCAGAAGAAAAGGATTAAAGGTCATCTCTCTCTCTTTCTCTCTCTCTCACTCACTCTCTCTCTCTCCACTCCATCGGTATATCAAGGGGACATTTTTGGGTGAAATCTCTCCCAAAATCTATTTGACAAATGATTTGAAAATGCGTAATGCTGAGAAGGCCACTGCAAAGTATTGCATTTATTGTGCCGCATGTCTACCTTACATGCATCATATCCCTAAAAACAATAGTGTTTCCACAGTAACACATGGAATCTTAAATTGAATGTATCTTGATGCATGTAAATTAATCAGCAGAAACGCAGTGTGGTCTGATTTAGATAGACAGTAGACACAGGTCAGTTATTCTCTCACATCCACTGTCATATCCACATCCATTCTCTCATATAACGGAATAAACCTTACAAACATTTTATTTTAGCCTCTGCTGTTATTGTTCAGGCTTTCTTAACACTTAGAACAAAATGTTATTAAAATAAATATAAAAATATACAATCACAAAAATGTTATGTCAAGTACAAGTGGACACCATTTTGAATGATGCATTTCCAATTACTTGAACACATGATTGTACTGTAGACTGAAATGTAGCAAAATGTATTCTTCCCCAATGATTACAGTACAGAATGTTTTGCAAGTGAAAACTGTTTTTGTTCATGAATAAATTAACGTTGCTAATCAAATTACATAATTCATATTTAAAAGCAGCCGGCTAAAATACTGTAATATAAAATTTTAAAGATGCTCGTTGGGAGTACAGCTGCCTTGGAATGCTCAAGGTATTACCTTACAAACTAACCAATGAAAACTGTTAGCCTCTTAATTTAAAACTAAATAAGTCTAGTTACTTTTCTTTGTGGTTATCTAATTAATAATTTTAACCTTAATGTAGACATGAACATAATAGGAAGGTTAAATTATGATGCGTGGCCTGATTAATGTATGAAGTGCGTCACCTCTCTCTTTTAGATAATCAAATTTCCTTTCAACAGTATATATATATATATATATATATATATATATATATATATACGTATATATATACAGTTGCAGCCACTATTATTGGCACCCCTGGTAAAGACGAGTAAAAAGGGTTATACAAAATACACCGTATGGTGAATTACCTTAATCTCACACTGAAAAAATGAGAAAAATCCAACCTTTAATTGACGTTAATTTATTATGAGAAAAAAAAAATCCCTCATCAAGAAATTATTATTTTTAACAAAACCACGTTGGCCACAATTATTGGCACCCCTGCATTTATATATAGAATAAAGTAATATTTTTTAATATTTGGTCGCATATCCTTTGCATGCCATGACTTCCTGATGTCTGTGACTCAACGACATCAAAAGACTCTTGATATCTTATTTTCTGGTACTCTTACAAGCGATACTATAACATCTCTGCATTTGAATGGATCTCTATGGGAATTGGGGGGTGGGACTAGATTTAGCTGTAAATTATGCTGGAACAGTATGGAATACATGGTTGGTAAAATGGCTGTAAGTCAACAAGGGTCTGAGGTATCAAACAAGCCTTAAACAATCACTCTGCTGCCAGATATGCAGTAGATATGGATGAATAACTTGAAGGGTTTCTTCTCCTGACTTATTTTTCCATAGAGTTCAATAGGAAAATTTGTCAGGAGAAACAACCCTTAAAGTGATCCATCCATATCTACTGCATATCTGGCAGCAGAGTGATTGTTTAAGGCTTGTTTGATACCTCAGACCCTTGTTGACTTACAGCCATTTTACCAACCATGTATTCCATACTGTTCCAGAATAATTTACAGCTAAATCTAGTCCCACCCCCCAATTCCCATAGAGATCCATTCAAATGCAGAGATGTTATAGTATCGCTTGTAAGAGTACCAGAAAATAAGATATCAAGAGTCTTTTGATGTTGTTGGGTCACAGACATCAGGAAGTCATGGCATGCAAAGGATATGTGACCAAATATTAAAAACTATTACTTTATTCTATATATAAATGCAGGGGTGCCAATAATTGTGGCCAATGTGTTTCTTGATGAGGGATTTTTTTTTCTCTTAATAAATTAATGTCAATTAAAGGTTGGATTCTTCTTGTTTTTTCAGTGTAAGATTAAGCTAATTCACCAAATGGTGAATTTTTTATAACCCTTTTTGTTCATCTTTACAGGGGGTGCCAATAATAGTGGCCGCGACTGTACATTACAGTGCCCTCCACTATTATTGGCACCTCTGGTAAAGATAAATAAAAAATTATTATAAAATTCACCGTTTGGTGAATTAGCTTAATCTTACACTGAAAAAAATTGAAAAATCCAGCCTTTAATTGCAGTAAATGTATTATAAGAAAAAAAAGATCCCTCATCAACAAATATTTTTTTAACAATACCACGTGTGCCACAATATTGGCATCCTGCATTTATATATAGAATAAAGTAACCATTTTTAATATTTGGTCGCATATTCTTTGCATGCCATGACTTCCTGATGTCTGTGACCCAACAACATCAAAAGACTCTTGATATCTTATTTCTGGTACTCTTACAAGCGATACTATAACGTCTTTGCATTTTAATGGATCTCTATGGGAATTGGGGGGTGGGACTACATTTAGCTGTACATTATGCTGGGACAGTATGGGATACATGGATGGTAAAATGGTTGTAAGTCATCAAGGGCCTGAGGTATCAAACAAGCTTCAAACCATCACTCTGCTGCATAAATACAGTAGATATGGATGGATCATTTAAGGGTTGTTTCTCCTGACAAATGTTCCTATTGAACTCTATGGAAAATTAGTCAGGAGAAAAAACCCTTCAAGTTATCCATCATATCTACTGTATTTCTGGCAGCAGATTGATGGTTTAAGGCTTGCTGACTTATAGCCATTTAGCCAACCATGTGTTCCATACTGTTCCAGAATAATTTACAGCTAAATCTAGTCCCACCCCCAATTCCCATAGAGATCCATTCAAATTGCAGAGATGTTATAGTATCGCTTGTAAGAGTACCAGAAAATAAGATATCAAGAGGCTTTTGATGTTGTTGGGTCACAGACATCAGGAAGTCATGGCATACAAAGGATATGTGACCAAATATTACAAATAATTACTTTATTCTATATATAAATGCAGGGGTGTCAATAATTGTGGCACATGTGGTTCTGTTTAAAAATAATTGTTTCTTGATGAAGGATTCTTTTCTCATAATAAATTTACTTCAATTAAAGATTAGATTTTTCTCATTTTTTTAGTGTGAAATTAAGCTAATTCACCAAACGGTGAATTTTGTATAACCCTTTTAACTCATCTTTACCAGGGGTGCCAATATAGTGGAGGGCACTGCACTTAGGTTGAAGTCATTAAAACTAATTTTTAACCACTCCACAGATTTCATGTTAGCAAACTATAGTGTTGGAAAGTCAGTTAGGAGATCTACTTTGTGCATGACACAAGTAATTTTTCCAACATTGTTTGCAGACAGATTATTTCACTTTTAATTCATTATATCACAATTCCAGTGGGTCAGAAGTTAACATACACTAAGTTGACTGTCCCTTTAAATTTTTTATATTTGGTCGCATATCCTTTGGCTTTACATGCCATGACTTCCTGATGTCTGTGACCGAACAACATCAAAAGACTCATGATATCTTATTTTCTGGTACTCTTACAAGCGATACTATAACGTCTCTGCATTTGAATGGATCTCCATGGGAGTTGGGGGGGGGGGGGGGGTCATCAAGGGTCTGACATATCAAACAAGCCTTAAATCATCACTCTGCTGCCATAAATACAGTAGATAGGATGGATAACTTGAAGGGTTTCTTCTTCTGACTTATTTTTCCATAGAGTTCAATAGGAAAATTTGTCAGGAGAAACAACTCTTAAAATGATCCATCCATATCTGCTGTATATCTGGCAGCAGAGTGATGGTTTGAGGCTCGTTTGATACCTCAGACCCTTGATGATTTAGAGCCATTTTACCAATCATGTATTCCATACTGTTCCAGCATAATTTACCAGCTAAATCTAGTCCCACCCCCCAATTCCCATAGAGATCCATTCAAATGCAGAGATGTTTTAGTATCACTTGTAACAGTACCAGGAAATAAGATATCAAGGGCTCTATTTTAATAAACCAAACGCAATGGTGAACACAAGAGTAAGCGCTTGGCGGTATCGCTCTGAGGCGTGTCGGCGAGAAATTTGGTAATTTCATGACGGCAATCTTGGCGCATCTGATGGCGGTACTGCTAAAAGGCTGGGTTTAAATGTCCAAGGTGTGTCTCTATGGTAGCCAATCAAATTGTTGTTCTCATGCTTTAAAAAAAGCCAGTTGGAACGCAATCGCTCCATGCAATTTCATAATGAGCAACCCAAACGCACTGGACCGTCAACGACATGAGCGATTTTCCGCACATGAATCAGACATACTTGCAACAGAAGTACAGGCTAGGACTGTAGTAATTTATGGATCACAATCCACACCACCTCGTCTCCCAGAAGTTCGGAAGGCACGGGAGGAGTGGCGAATGCATTAATTAGCCTACATTAGGTGATGTAGGTATAATTATGATTCAAATGGTAGGCTTATGATTCAACTGTGTCAATGTGTAATTTATATATTATAGGCTATTGACCTACATGATCGCAAGTTTCTTGTAAGCTGTCCTGTTTTATTCTAGTAGTTTAAATTAAAATGAATGAATTAATAATAATTATAGGCTATTTGTTCATTAAATGGAAGTGTAATGTTGGCATCACCTATAGACACTACTAGAACTACATGACTAATAAGTTGCCAAATTGCCAGAGTCTATTGCGTGGCCGCTAAGAGGTGGTTCCAGCTGATCATAACGCAATGGGTTTTCGTTGGTTCAAATTGTCACTGAGCGAAAGTATTTTAGAACATGCCCCAGACAGTGCCACCCATCCACTGCAGTGCAAGCGAAAGGATGTTATGTTGAGAATTTGTTGATCCTAGCGGTATTGCTGAGAAACGCCATAGCGCCAGTTTTAAGACGTTGATGCTGTCAACAAGCTTGCGTTTGACTATACCGTCCCCTTGCGCTGGTTTGAAAATAGAGCCCCAAGAGTCTTTTGATTTTGTTGGGTCACAGATATCATGAAGTCATGCTAACATTAAATCTGTGGAGTGGTTAAAAATTTGTTTTAATGATTTCAACCTAAGTGTATGTAAACTTCCGACTTCAACTGTGTAATATATATATATATATATATATATATATATATATATATATATATATATATATATATATATATATATATATATATATATAGAGAGAGAGAGAGAGAGAGAGAGAGAGAGAGAGATAGAGAAGAGAGCGGAAGGAAGGACTGCTAATATATGCCCCCCCCCCCCCCCCCAATTCCCATAGAGATCCATTCAAATGCAGAGATGTTTTAGTATCACTTGTAACAGTACCAGGAAATAAGATATCAAGAGTCTTTTGATTTTGTTGGGTCACAGACATCAGGAAGTCATGCTAACATGAAATCTGTGGAGTGGGTTAAAATTTGTTTTAATGATTTCAACCTAAGTGTATGTAAACTTCCGACTTCAACTGTGTATATATATATATATATATATATGTATATATATATATATATATATATAGAGAGAGAGAGAGAGAGAGAGAGAGAGGAGAGAGAGAGAGAGAGAGAGAGAAAGAGAGCGGAGGAAGGACTGCTAATATATGCGTTTTATATATTTCCTGCCATGGCCAGAGCACGGTAGGTACTGTAGGTTCACCACCTCAGACTGGGGTCTCGTTGAGCTCTTGCCCAAACACTTCATCGCCTCTGGCCTCCAACCGAATGACACATTGACTAATGCTCAGGAAGCCGGAGTCTGAAGTGCGGCGTGATGCTCTGCCCATCGTATTACTAGTGACAGCATCACACTCCAGGTTCAAACCTATTGCCTCACATTGATGTTTTTTAAAGCAACATGCTACTGGAGTGAGCATCATCAGTCACATAAGCATAAAGAATTTTAGTGCAGGACTGGTGCACGGAGCGTACAAGAGCTAGCTGATATCACAGCATTGCAAGAAATCATTGCTCAATTAAAGCATCTCGTATATATATATAGTCCCACCTCTCAATTACATTTGCTTAACTGAGCTTGAATTTAGCAAATTTATGCAGGCTTAAATGTTAAATTCACAAATTTAATATGACCACATTTTTTTTTTCCAAGGATATCATTATAAGAACACGTTTTCAGCCAGAACCAAATGGAATTTATCATTTCTAAATTGAATCAGCAAGGTGGAAAACTGCAGCTTCACCCAATATGCCCCCACACTAACAAAATGTCCTAAAACTGAGAGAGCAGAATCTACAAAGTCCAATGCCTCTGAATATAAGTACCGTTTGAGTATCATCTGAAAATTTTGAGCCAGACTTCATATTTTTGGTCTTGACTATATTTTTCTTGGCTTTCAATGTCCAATGTTTTGTTTCTTGGCATGTCCAATGTTGGAATGTCCAGGTAAAATTGAAATGCAGCACATTTATGGAAACTGCTGATGTCAATGGGCACTGTGTGGCGGTTTTGTCCAAGCAAGGGAATGGACATAGAGGTGTGTGTGTGTGTGTGGGGGGGGGGGGGGTTGCATGCATATGTATATATGTGTGTGTGTGTTTGTGTGTGTGTGTGTGTGTGTGTAGTTGGTGGGTTACCAGGGATGGGTCCACCCCCCTGGGATCACGTGTTTATTTTATTTTATAAGCCGAGTGTCACACAACCAGGTTGCGATAATAACTTCATTTGATAATTATGCAGAGGTCTGAAAAATGAATTACTGTTCAGTGAGCTGTTTCAGAATGCTAACGTGAACTGCAGACATAATGAAGGATTACTTCACCCTGCAAATAGCTCTTCTTCATAGAACCCTTATGCTTGTTTTCCTCTCTAGTGTCCTAACATGACGTAATCAAAGGCCTTACTATTGATATAGGGTTTACAGACTAAACAAGTTATAATTTATTGGCATACATCAGCCCTTGTGTAAGCTCACCCAAGCCATGCAAATACAGCTCGTATCTTTATTTGGCTGAAGTATACAAAACCAATTAAAACAACCTCATCTGCATGTTAACGAAAAAATAATACAAATTCAACGTCTATATTTTTTAATAAAATCTTATGCTTTCTGCCGGTACCTTAAATTGAGAAAGATATAGAAGTCCTTCATATAGTGAAACACTAATGGCTATCCGGTAGACCTCATTATGACTCCATATTTATAAACAGGCGACATTAATTAGCCGTGCCGTCCACGGGGTGTTAATAGCTCAAAACGTGTTTTCCATATAAGTAGCTTAGTCCAATAAGGGATACGCAATATCTGCCAGGACCACGGCAGATATATGTTTTTTTAATAGTGTGGAAAAATGTGAAATGCAGGAATTACAATCGTTTTAACGCTCGTACTATTCCTCATGCATAATGACACATGAACAGACAGTTGCTCGTGGTAGCCTACGTTCAGTTGCAATGCATCCTAGTGGTTGAGCCTGCCATTTTTTATTTGTGTATTTACTTTTTTATTTGCGTGAAGCGCTTTATCTTGTCCGCAGATATCGCTATCCTTTCAGCACCACACACCGGCGAAAGCGGAGGAACAGTATGCATTCATCTGCGCCCACAAGCAATAATGTGAAGTGGGCTATCGTGCATTTTTAACTCCCACGGGCGAGTCGCCTGACCACAAAATCCACGGTGGAATATCGTCTTTTCATCACTGAACGGAAACACAAACAGTAAATCAATTATGTTAGCACTCACCAGACGAATGCCCTCGATTGGTGGCGTCATGGTCACTGTCGCCTTGTTCACTGTCACCGTGTCCACTATCTTTAGAACTCACAATATCCGCTTCCTGGAAAGCAGAGCTAAGAAGAAAATAAATAAATAAATTAATAACGTAGGAGTCTTTCATTAAACTTAGCATAAATGCTTTTACAGTTTGCATGCCTGCTTGGTTTTTGACCTTATTATATCCGCCCAAAACAGACAGCAGAAAAGTTTCACGCCCTTACCTGTTAACACGCCTCGGTCTATCAACAAGGTAGCTGAGTTCCGCTCGCTGGTGTTTAGTCTAAAAAGAGACAATCCTTATTATGAAAAAGAAAATAGTATAATTGCGATTTCAGTAGAACATTACTGCTTAAACGTTTAAATTAACAAATACAAAAAGGTTCGCTTATCAGTGCAAATACAAATGCATGACATGCAAATAAAGTATTGTTATTAGTCTATGCTTGCGATATCATAATCTAATGGCGTTACTTTGTTGCTCTTTTGGAAACCAAATAAATAGCCCGGTTAAAGAAGGCTAATGGCTGACATGATCCAGGCAAACAGTACTGGTACAGATCAATCTTTGTCTAGTGCTACTCTGCTGGACCGTGCAAGGCGTACTTAATTTAATTCATTGAGAAGGGCGACAGACAGTCCCTCCAAAGTGCATCAGCCTTTAAAATATATATAATTTTTCTGTTAGTGTTGCTTGCCTTGAAACATCAAGAGAAGCATGAAAACTTTCCACATATGACCCCCCCCCCCCCCCCCCCCCCTCCAAACACACACACACACACACACACACGCGCGCGCAGCGCGCACACACACGCATACACACTCACACGCACGCGCGCACACACACAGAGTAAAAAAAAGTTTAATAATCTTGTATTATTTAATTCTCGGATGTTTTGTCTCCAAAGCTATGCTATTTTACCGCTATTTTCTAAAATAAATTATTCAATAGGCTGCAGTATCATTGTATCTGTTGTTTTAATACAACGCTTTATTCGAATGCTATTTACACATAAAAGCTATATAGGTTACCTCATCGTCACTCACATTCATTATACACAGGCATTTTGTATCATTGTTTGCCTTACATGGATGCTACAAGTAGAGCCTATGTATTTTGTCAAATAATAACACTAATAAAACAACTAGTTATATATGTAAGAATTCTTACCTCGTTGGATAAAATGCTGCCGTTAGATATGATGTCAGGTTGCTGGTCTGTATAACCTGTCACTATGGCGCCACAGGGATTGTGGTCAGTGTCTGCGCTCCTAGCGGGACTACAGGGCTTTAGGAACATGAGATCAGTTTTGGCAGATTCCGGAGTGAGACATACCTGGTAACAATAGTTCTGGTTTTGATGGTGGGAACCGAAGCTCCCGGACTCCTCAACTGGTACTTGGGCAGTGCTCGTGACATTAGTGCTCTGTACCAGCATTATATCTGACTTACTAAGCTTTTTCTTTCTGGCTCGTGCCTGTCTGCTGCAGCACGAGCTGCAGCAGAGACAGCAGTCGCTGGCCAGGCAGCTGTATATGCTCAGTTTTTTGTCCTTTTGGCACCTAACGGCCAGCACGATCATCGCCAGGAGAAAGATGAACGATACGGAACCGAGAGCGATTATGAGAATGAGAGTCAAATCGAGGGAGTTTTCCTTGGCTTTAGAGGAGCCGCGATCCCCACTGTGGCCTTCGACGACGCTGTCAACGAGCACAATGACGACGCTTGCTGTGGACGATAGAGGTGGCTGCCCGTGGTCCCTCACTTCAATCAACAAGTCGTACGGGTGGTGCGGGTCCCTTTTGCTTGAGACTCTCCTGGCAGTCCTTAATTCACCCGTCCTCCAGTCCATTCGAAACATTCCCATCTCGTTCCCTCTTAGTATGCTATATGAGAGACGAGCGTTCTCACCATCATCCGCATCCATAGCCACAATGCGGGTTACCAAGTACCCAGGTTCTGCAGATCTGGGCAAATGTTCCTTTGCTGTGCCATTTTTTGCCAAGCGGAGCAATGACAGAGGGGGGGTTATCATTTTGATCCACTATTACAACATTGACGGTGGCGTTGGAGGATAACTCGGGGGTACCAGAGTCCTTCGCTTGAACCATAAAGCTAAAATCTTTTAATTGTTCATAATCAAATGATCTCAAAGCATAAAGGTAACCGTTTTCAGAGTTGATTGACACATAGGTAAACACAGGCATGCCCTGAATGACGCACTCCAATATGGAGTATGAGATATGGGCATTTTGTCCGATATCAGGATCTACAGCACTTACCGCATAAATATAAGCGCCTGGCACATTATTTTCAGTCACATATACATCGTAAATTGACTGCATGAACCTCGGGGCATTGTCATTTTCATCTGACAACTGCACTTTGATAGACTTGCTTGTGGCAAGGGACGGGATGCCCTTATCTTTTGCCACGACTGTGATTGTGTATGAATCGGCATTTTCTCTGTCCAACAGTCCATCTGTGACAATGGTGTAATAGTTCTTGAACGATGTTTTGAGCTTGAAAGGTACGTCTCCGACAATTTCGCAGTGAGTCTGTCCGTTTTCTCCAGAATCCCTGTCTGTAACGCTCAGCAGTGCGATTACAGTACCGGGGGCTGCCTGCTCGCTAACTGATTCGGTTACGGTGCTGAAAATGATCTCAGGAGTATTATCATTCACGTCAATCAGTTTGACCAGAACTTTACAGTGAGCGGGAACGGCGTTAGGTCCAAGATCCTTTCCTTGCACGTAGAGTTGATATGAGTTGCTCTCCTCGTAGTCGACCTCCCCAATCACTTCAACTCTGCCTGTCCTCGCGTCAATATTAAACAGCTCCCTCACTCTCTGAGAATTGTGACTGCTAAAAGAATACACAATTTCGCCGTTTTGTCCCTCGTCCATATCGGTGGCGTTTAACTGGATGACCAGGGTTCCCACCGGGGAGTTTTCAGGCAGATTCACAGTATACACCGACTGGTCAAATGCAGGGACGTTATCGTTTGAATCGAGAACTTTCACCACAAGCAACGCCGTACCAGTCCGCTGTGGCAATCCACCGTCTACTGCTGTCAGTACGTACCTGTGCACCGCCTGCTGCTCCCTGTCCAGGGATTTTTCCAATACAAGCTCTGCAAATTTGGTGCCATCCCCTTGCGTTTGGACATCGAGGTAAAAATAGTTGTTGGTGGTCATTTCGTATGTGCGGAGCGCGTTGGTACCAACATCGGGGTCGAACGCGCTCTCCACTGGAAAGCGGGTTCCAGGAGTGGCACTTTCAGTAATTTCAATGGTAATATCAGTCTCGGGAAAGCTTGGAGGATTGTCATTGATATCCATTATTTCAATTTCAACACGGAAAAGCTCAAGTGGATTTTCCAAAAACACTTCCATATGCACAAGACAGGTAGCGCTCTGTTTGCAGATCTGTTCCCTATCGATTTTCTCGTTCACAAAAAGCCCCCCGTTTTCCAAATTCACTTCCAAGTACGGATTCCTCGAACTAGGCACAGTCTGGAATCTGCGCGACGAAAGTTTTGTTATGTCCAAGCCCAAATCCTCTGCAATATTCCCCACGAACGTGCCATGGTCCTGTTCCTCTGGAACAGAATAGTGTAGCTGGGAAACCACCCCATCCACGATCCACGAGGACAAGAGAAATAACACAATCATCTCCAAATAAGAAGTGCACTTGAGTTTTATTCCGTTCTGACTTGATTAGGAGTTTTCCATCACCACTGTCCGTAGAAGGGCGAAAACTGTAAGGCTTCCCGAATAAGTAACTCTCATCCTTTTTGTCTTGTCAACCGAAAACCATTCTGCTCTCCATATGACAAATCTAGCCATTTGATCCTCAACCGTTATTTTGGTGTGCAGAGTTCTGTGAGCTTTAGCGTCAGAGAGAACATGGTAATCGAACGACCGAACATATCCCTCGCTATAAAGAACGCATCTAAATACTAATAATACTCTTACCTTACACAGACGTCTATATTTCACAAATAATGTCGAATGGATTCATTTTTTACAACAACAGTTATATACAAATGCAATTTACTACTTTATCCCTATTGAATTACCCTGTCCCAGCAACAGACCCAGTGATGTCCTCTGGTAGACTTCAGAACACCAAGTGCCCAGCTTTTCTTATTTTGCGCAGCGCCCTCCTCCCACCAGCCAATAGTAGTCACAGACACCCTCAGAGGTTACATGTGATTGGGGCATTATAACGCCAACTACAGCTCGTCACCCGACCCTAAAAAGGACCAGTTCAGTATCCTGGCAGAGCTCAATTAATTGATTTACAATTCTGATAAAATAATTAGCTAGTGGACAAAGCGATATAATATAAGACGTAAGGATGACCGAAGCGTAAATAACAGAAGCTGCCAGTAAATGCATTTTGGTATTGGTTTTGTATGGCCCTTGGAATTCTCTATTAAATGGCTCTTTAAATAAGAGCTTTCATCCACGAAGTTTCCTTACCCTGCACATTGTACGGGAGGCTGGCATTTTCTTTATTTATTTAGATTAATTCAACGTTGGAAACTGCAGGACGTTGTATATGCTACTTCCCAATCCAATCTTGGGTTTCCTGCGAAATTGTGTTAAGCACCGAAAGGCTTGAATTGATTCATTGATATGCCGACTTCATCTGTTGCTGCCCATATTCGTTTAAGAGTGAAGATATATAATAAATCCGACCTCATATGAATCAGCGCTAGATGTACATATTAATAGTTTTTTACAAAAGATGTAATAAAAAAATATGTAGATATAAGGTATAGGAACATAAATAGCTCTTTAGAAGTTATCTGGTATTTCGTTCAAATAAAATATCTATCTCTCTCTCCCTCTCTTTCTCTCCCCCTCTTCTTTCTCTCTCTCACACACACACACACACACACACACACACACACACACACACACACACACACACACACACACACACACACACACACACACACACACACACACACACACATTACTAGAAAGATTGAAAAGGCTGAATTGATAGACATTGGTGGCGCCTGTTCCTGTACTCAAATTAAAGACAGTGACTGATAAAAAAATAATCATTGCCGAAATTGTTTTAAATTAGGCTACTTTTGTTGGATGCCAGAAAGCGAAAAAACTGGCATGTATTGTAGAAGTTCCTGAACAAGTTTGCATTTTAATATATTCTTCCGAGCTGTAAATGTTTAGTAAAATGCGAAGATAATCTATTGCACCGTCTGCAAGCATATGGTACACCTGCCCTCTAGCGGTTTCAAAAGGAAATATCTAATATCTTATTTTTTTCTAAATTATTGCATTCTGAACAAATATCCACATTAGGATAATGTTTCGTTGTTGATGTTCGGCTTTAATAATGTGATTCAACAAAGTGTCATAACTCACGAGTCGTCACGTACACGGTGATAGAGGGAAGGGAATGCGAGTTGTGAGCAGAAGGGGGTAAACTGAATGCGGCAGATACATTCAGAGGGAGATGCGTTTTTGAAAGATTTCCCGAACTACCAATGAACTCCAGTTGGTCGTATTTTGAATTCCTCTTAATTCCAGAGCGTACGTTGGTGGTGCAAATCCATAGACGTGGTTTGTGTTATACTCTAATTTCCATCTGAACAAGATCCTGTGACGTGAACTCGCGCCTTCGTGCAATGATGTAGGCAATGGGTACAGTAAAGTAATAATACTGACTGGTTCAAAATCTAGTTTCACTTAAACAATCAATATTCCGCGCGCAGACAAATTACAAATGTCCCGAACGCACAACACTCTGCCATAACATATCAAAGTAGTCGTGGAATCATAAAGACAGAGCCATTATAACACACACATTTTCTGTAGCCTACACGCGGTCGTTGCAAATATGGTTCATAAATACAAGCGTACGAAGCTTTTTTTTTTTGGCAAAATTATGCTTTCTCAATTTGCGTATATCAGCATTCCTGAACATTATCCTACAAATGCCATTCTTTTCCCAACTCTGTGTAACGCCCATTAAATGTGCCAAATAAATACATATAATCTAGTCCGATAAACGTATAAATATGCAATTTAATATTTCTGGCATGGGTCGAGGGGGAAAATAAGGTGCCTAATTTACATAGCAGTGCGAGACACTTTTAGACAGCAACAAACACTCACTTCCCAAGCAGAAAGATAAACAGGTGATAGAAAGCAATCTTGTACAGTAAGGGAGTACAAGAGCTCCCCCTACTGAGTACATGCGGTACAGTATTTATTTATCTTTCTGTTGTCTTATATTTTGATACTTATGTGCCCTATTTGAGAAGAATTCGTCTTGAGAGAGAGAGAGAGACAGAAAGAGAAAGAGAGAGAGAGAGCGATAGAGAGAGAGACTCCTAATAGTCAAAGTGTTCAATTCTGAATGTAGTGATAATAATGTTTCCGTGTGCCAACACAGCAATTTCTCACAGAATGTCCATCAATCACTCATATTATGAGATAATTTATGTTGTTTGTCTCACCAGAGTGTAATAAAAAGTGGGGGTATTCCAATGCCATCACCAGGCATTGGGGCTCCAATTCAGTCTAAGGATCTCCGTGTATGAAATGCATCTCACAGAAGCATTCTTAAATTTCTCCCATGATACTGGACTTAGTCTCCCTCTCTAATCTTTTTGATTTATACCGGGGCCATTGAGACAGAGATGGCAGTAGCCACGCCTTATCCACATGATTAGTGAGCTTCTGTCTGTCTTGGACAAGCAAAGTAATTGAGTGGCTCTCCTGGGACCGCAGTCAATCAGTCAAGTAGCTATCAGAGAGAGGCACCCCCTCCTCAAAGATTATACTGCAGCATCTGTCCAGAGCTCCAGCCGGGTAGTAGTGTTCAGTAACATTCCCCCTGCCCACCACTTCAAATTATAGGTCAGATTAAGACAGCTATTCTTGTGAGGTCGGGAGGTAATACAAGGTTGACAGGAAGTCTAATGCATCTTAAGTAGTTGAGGCTGCCAAAAAAAAAGAGACAAAAAATGAATTGGCTCTGGGTATCAACGACAGCACAATTCCGTAAACGTGCATAGCAAACCACGTTATTGTTGCATTATTACGCTATTATGTGCAAACCCCAATTCCACAAAAGTTGGGACAGTATATAAAATGCACATAAAAGCAGAAAGCAGTGATTTATTTTATATATACTTAGTTGAAACCAGTACAAAGAAAATAATGGCTGTACATCATCAAGGGTCTGAGGTATAAAACAAGCTTCAAACCGTCACCCTGCTGCCAGATATGCAGTAGACATGGATGGATCACTTGAAGGGTTGTTTCTCCTGACTTATTTTTCTACTTATTGTTCAATACGAAAATGTGTCACGAGAAACAACCCTTAAAGTGATCCATCCATATCTACTGCATATCTGGCAGCAGAGTGATGGTTTGAGGCTCGTTTGATACCTCAGACCCTTGATGTCGTACAGCCATTTAGCCAACCATGGGTTCCATACTATTCCCATGTAATTTACAGCTTAATCTAGTCCCACCCCCCAATTCCAATAGAGATTCATTCAAATGCAGAGAGGTTATAGTATCGCTTGTAAGAGTACCTGAAAATAAGATATCAAGAGTCTTTTGATATCTTTTTATACCCAGTCATGATAGCATCACCTGTTTACCTGTAGAGCGTTCCAAACAGGTTTTTTTGTTACGTATTTTTCTTGCCCCAGTCCCAACTTTTTTGGAAAGTCTTGCAGGCATCAAATTTGGAATTAGCACATATTTACAAAAATCAATAAAGTTGATATGGTAAAACATTAAATATATTTTATTTGTACTGTTTTCATTTAAACATATGTAAAAGAGAATTTACAAATCACTGCTTTCTGCTTTTATGTGCATTTTACATACTGTCCCAACATTTTTGGAATTGAGGTTTGTACATTTTGTACCTTCAAAATTATTCACACCCTTGATAAAGATGAGCCTTCTTTGCTGTATAAAATAAACAACAGGGGCCAAAAATTGATCCTTGTTGGACCTCTTTTGAGAGAGATTGGGAGCAGGAGTGAGTCACCACATATCACACACTATACAAGGGTAATGAGCAATAAGAGATGACATTCTGAAATGGGACCACAAACAGAATAAATGTATTCATAAATACAAGTAATCTATGGATATGGGCAAATGATGCAGAATTTAAGAATATACATAAAAAAACAAGGCTACTACAAGAATGGACATAGAAGAGTGAGAAAGAGAAAAAAGAGAGATTACAACATGAGCCTTGCTAGTAAATGGGGTAATTATTACTGAGGTGTACAGAATTGCTGACTTTGATGAAGCGTGAAATTTCCAATGTAATGTTTATCATCCACTAACATTTAAGACAGTGCTTAGTTTTCATGTATTTTGTTATTACTATTATTATTTAAACAAATAAACATTATTACTTATAAGTTGTGAGGGGGTTGGGCGTGAAGTTATTAAAGTTATTAAACCAATTGATCCACCCTGTATATTAATAGAAAAAAACACAATGTTATTAAACTAATTGTTATCTAATTTCCACATACAAGCAGTGAGCAGAAATCAGACACACATTGGTGTTCCAACACTAATGATCTGAGGTACATTTCTCTTGGATGGTTTGGGCAAGGTCAATGTCAATCATTATGTAATGGCACTGAGTGATCATCTATACCCCATGTCTTTCCTGTAGAGGGGAGTAGCATTCAAGACAACAATAACCCCAGCCACGGAGCTTAAGCTGTCACGTAGTGGCCTGAGAATAATGACACTGACGTTATCAATATGTCTCAGTCTTCCTTGTTGCCTGGCCTGAACCCAGTCAAGCTTTTAAGGAATCCTTTGCTGTTCCCGGAAAATGTCAGAATGTACTTTTTAAGTGGGATAGTGGCATAGCATTCCCCTTTAAGAATTCCACATGCTGGTCGTGGTCGGCTATGTCACAGTGGCACAAAGGCCTTTTTCATCAATTGAGTTTTACATGGAAACGAAAATGCATTTGGCCAAGCGAGTCCCATTGTTATCAATATTACCTTGTGCATTTAGAGAGAGACAGAGAGGGAGAGAGAGAGGGAGAGAGAGACAGAGAGAGAGATAGAGAGAGGGAGAGAGAGAGAGAGAGAGACAGAGAGAGAGAGAGAGAGAGAGAGAGAGAGGGAGAGAGAGACAGAGAGAGAGAGAGAGAGAGAGAGAGAGATAGAGAGAGAGAGAGAGAGAGAGAGATAGAGAGAGCGAGAGAGAGAGAGACATTAGCTGAACATATTTTTTTGACATAATAGGCTGCTTCATGACAAGAACTAAGCATTTGTTCAATGATGCATTATCACTGAGGATGTAAAATTAAATGAAAGATGAAACAAACAAGAACCACAGTGGCCAGGGAAATGCCTGCCATTTTTAGATAATTTATTACCTTTCTTATTTCATTGACTAAGCTGGAAAAACCATGAGTGGGCGTTGATTTTAATGAAGTGGGTTTGGTTCCAGTCACTAAAAGGTTTAAGTGCTGATGTGACAACAAGCAAGCCAAATGAACCGTCTGTAAGTCGTATCCACAAGGGAGCGAATACTATGGTTACTGTACCAAAATACTACAGAGGAACAATTCAACACTTGTCGCCATAATGCAAAATCCTAATTGATTGTTGAGACAAGGATGTCACATACAAAACAACTGCCAAATGACAAATATCAGTGCCGATGTTTTATAAAGTTATTCAGAACCGGGTTAGACTTGTAACTGTGTTGATCTTTGTTATAAAACAAAAAGACAGGTGTCTGACAAAATAAAATGCAGGAAAATAATTTGGTTAGACTTGAGTATATATTTATTTATTATTGATTTGTTTAACTTGTATATTTAATTTACTTTTTGTTGCCATTGACTTGTTGTGTGCATGGCTATACTCAACACTTACCCAGTGGCTATTTTCAAATTTCCCCCAGAAAAGCAAATTTCAGGCTCTGATTATGACAATAACTATTAAATAAATGTAATAAATTGAAAATGTAAAAGCAAGCAATGGATGATTTTCAAATCTATTTGCATTGTGAAAAAGTGTCACAACAGTACAGTGTGAGTAAGCAAGAAAGCCACATTACTTTCCAACATAAAACATATTATTGTAATCGATTTCGCTTTTTTATCCGTCATTCCATTTTATCAGTCCGAGTATCAACACAGTTTACTGTAATCGGCAAATAATATCTGCCTATATGTATGTGCCTTATTTTGGAAATGATGCATATTGATATGAATATTACCAGTAGTAAATTAGCCTCTTTTACTACCCAACCCAGCTAATTAACTGTGCAGTAGTGGACGCCATAAGTAAGAGCATGTTTTTCTCATCTTTTCAGACTCAAATATTTAAGACACACCAGGCATCCTTTCCAGCCTCTTGCTTTCCCTCCAAAAATTGCT
The DNA here is from genome assembly GCA_029718625.1 of Synaphobranchus kaupii. Lineage (NCBI taxonomy): Eukaryota > Metazoa > Chordata > Actinopteri > Anguilliformes > Synaphobranchidae > Synaphobranchus > Synaphobranchus kaupii. Next base: position 22,292,315 of record CM056395.1, on the reverse strand, counting down.
ATTTTAACCTGAAAATGAATCACAAGGCTACAGTGCCCACCAGGAGTACTGGCAACCCTGGAAAATATGAGCAAAAGAGGCTAGAAAATACATATTTATAATTTATCAGCACAACCTTGCACTCAAAATGTGACAAATATTTTTGATGTTTAATTTAGGCAAAATTATTCAGAGAAAAAAAAGATTTCACAAAAAAAGATCACAATTGTTTTCAATGCTATAAATACTTACACACAAAACCTAATTGAAGCATATTTCCAGTTATATTTTATATTTTTAAGCACACCCAAGTCTTTAGGAACTATTATGTGGTTATTCTCAACTTCCTGTTTCACTGGGGTATAAATATGAGATGACACAGAGGCCAAAACCCCTTAGTCATCCATCAACATGGGGAAGATCGGGGAAAACACACATTGAATGAGACAAAAGGTTCTTGACCTTCATAAATCAGGCAATGGCTATTGCAAAATAGCTTCATGTCTGCAACTAAGTATTTCCACCATTAGGGCAATAATTAAGAAGTTTAAAGCAACCGGAGCTATGATGAACCTGCCTGGAAGAGGACACAAGTGTGTTTTTTTCAAGGATTTTTCAAGAGGCAAACCTTTCTCAAGTATAATCACAGTTTAAGAATTGCAGCAGTTGGTTGGGTCCTGGGGCCACTCAGTCTCCAACAGTACAATTAGTCACCACCTCAACGCCAACAAGCTATTTAGAAGGCTTGCCAGAAAAAAAGGCCTCTGCTGTCATCATACCACAAACACAAGTGCCTGGAGTTTGCTAAATGTTACCAGAATTTAGATTGAAACTGGGTGTTGTGGCCAGACAAGATGGAAATTAAGCTTTTTGGAAATGTCAAAGGTGGGTTTGGCTTAAGAAAAGTGACTTATCCCAAATGGGAAGTATGGTGCTGGATCTGTGATGTTGTGGGGCTGTTTTCTCCAAAGGCCCTGGGAACCTTGTTAGGATGAGTGACATCATGGACTCAAATGCCAGGATATTTTAGAACAAAATCTGGCTGCCTCTGCCAGAAGGCTAAAAGTTGGTAGTGGTTGGATCTTCCAGCAGGACAATGAACCAAAGCATACCTTACAATCTACACAAAAATGGTTCACTGGTCACAGGTTTTGCAATGGCCATGCCTGTCCGCGGACCTGAACCCCACTGGAAACCAGTGGGTTGAGCTGTAGAGGAGAGTCCATAAGCGAGGACCAAGTACTTTGAAAGATCTGGAGAAATTCTGTATGGTCTCACATCCCTTGTTATGTGTTCTCCTACCTCATCAAACATTACAGGAGATGACACAGTGCTGTTGGGAGGGTGCACAAAGTACTAAATACAGTGATGTCCATAATTGTGACACACATCATCTTTAAGACAAAAAAAAAAAATTTGCATTAAAAATTTGTTTTTCCTCTGATCAATGGTATGACAATTAAACTATTTAATTATCTAATTTAATAAGCATAGAGAACGTTTGATAAACAATTAATTGAATTTAATCCTACACGTTCTGCTCATATTAATTGAGGTTGGCAATACTTCTGGCAGACACTGTATGTTAAATGTCTGAATTTTGCCTTAATGTGCATTGTGGTATAAAGCCATGCAACTCACATAAACCATGAAAAATATAGCAATCATATTTCTTATTCATCAATAGGTGTAATATATAATAACACTGATATAAAAAATGGATCATGTAAAAAAAAAAAAAATCCTTCTGAGGCAGACCAGGTTCCACAAGTAATATTACATTATGGAAGCAACAGCTCTAAGGTTCTTAAATATGACTCAGGCAATCGCTCTCATGCTATGGCGCTGAAAGCATTTACAGTGAATGCATTGATTTTCAAAGCTGAAAATCTTTGACTGTCTCAGGCTCACGGCAAGTCGATTCTTTCCACTGGCCAGTTCACAACAGGCTGCTAAGCAATATTTAATTCCCTGCCTGCAACTGAAGGGGCTCACAACCAAAGCATCATAAAATGTGGTTTTGGCACATGGCATCACATTTGCAGTGCCCTCCACTATTATTGGCACCTCTGGTAAAGATGAGTTAAAAAGGGTTATAAAAAATGCACCATTTGGTGAATTAGCTTAATCTCACACTAAAAAAATGTGAAAAATCCAACATTTAATTGAAGTAAATTTATTATGAGAAAATAAAATCCCTCATCGAGAAATAATTATTTTTAACAAAACCACGTGTGCCACAATTATTGGCACCCCTGCATTTATATATAGAATAAAGTAATAATTTTTAATATTTGGTTGCATATCCTTTGCACGCCATGACTTTCTGATGTCTGTGACCCAACAACCTCAAAAGACTCTTGATATCTTATTTTCTGGTACTCTTACAAGCGATACTATAACGTCTCTGCATTTGAATGGATCTCTATGGGAATTGGGGGGTGGGACTAGATTTAGCTGTAAATTACACTGGAACAGTATGGAACACATGGTTGGCTAAATGGCTCTAAGTCATCAAGGGTCTGACCTATCAAACAAGCCTTAAACCATCACTCGGCTGCTAGAGTATCGCTTGTAAGAGTACCTGGAAATAAGATATCAAGAGTCTTTTGATGTTGTTGGGTCACAGACATGCAAAGGATATGCAACCAAACATAAAAAATTATTACTTTATTCTATATATAAATGCAGGGGTTCCAATAATTGTGGCACACATGGTTTTGTTAAAAATAATTATTTCTTGATGAGGGATTTTCTCCCCATAATAAATTTGCTTTAATTAAAAGTAGGATTTTTATCATTTTTTCAGTGTGAGATTAAGCTAATTCATCAAACGGTGAATTTGTTACAACCCTTTTTACTCATCTTTACCAGGGGTGCCAATAATAGTATATTTGTGGAAGATTTGGGCCTTTTTACGACCTGGTCCTTTGTGAACTTGGTTAAATTAGATTAAATTAGCCAAACTACAAAGAGACACTCAGTCATGACAACACAACTTTTATTTAAAGCTAATGTGTAGTTACATTTTTAATTTAAAAATAAATGTTGTTACTTTCAGAACATTATGAAATACAATGCATATGCATATTTATGAAATGACAAAAAAAGAAAAAAACTTACAGTACTTACAATTGTGATGGAACAAAGTTTGGACAGATTGAAGCTGGACCTTGGTTATAAAGTGGAAAAACACAATATGTAGTTTAACTCAAGTGTTGCAAAAGAGTTAGAAGCTTTGGCAACGGAACTCATTCTGGACCTGAAAAGGAAAATAAATCTTGTGTAGAAAGGGCTCTTCTGTCTTTGTGGATATAGGCCTAAATAATATATTATCTGTTGGCAAGGGTAACGGAGTATCCGTCACACGCATAAACTAGTGTCAGGAGAGATAAATCCAAAAACAACAGGCCATAAAATGTGCATTGCAGAAATGAACCACATGCTTGTATGGAAAGTCCACTTGTGGAAGATTGTCTCAAAACAAAAAGGGGAGAGCTTAATAAAGTGTTGGATTTGTCATAATGAAGGCCAAAATCTTTTGTTCTCTAAGAGCGTAGGCTACTTTGCTTTTTTAAGGGTGTTTAGCTTTGTACTTTTAACAAGCCCCATTCATCTAATTTCCTATAATGATTTGGGGTGTCGTAAAAAATGTGGTACACAAAGACATTTTATATTTAGTCATATACTATATATACAGTACCATTGGAATTGATGGGACATTTATGTTTTCTGGTCACCACGTGACACAGTAGTCACCCCGAGCACTATATCTAGGGCTGGCTGTGGCCAGTAGCTCTATAGGGCAACACATAATTGGCGATTACATTGCCCAGGGTAAAGGATGGTTCAGTCCGTGTTTCACCACTATCTATCGATCGGGCACCCATGGACTGCATGTTAAAGCTGCATATGAAAGGTCTTCATCCGACACCACACGAGTTTAGCTGTAATCTGTGATGTGTGAAAATAAGCAACTGGTGACACCACGTGTTTCGGAGGAGAACCACAAGTACCTCTCCTGAATCTGCAGTGGGGTGTGCACATTAATATAGTTGCAGACAGTTGGGCATTCAAAAATAGGGTGGAAATTGGACATGATCAGCACCATGTTGGGTGCTAGCTAGCTAAATAAATTGGGATGGCAGGTATGCCATCCGCCAAGTTACGGCTTAGCGGGGCATGCCCCATACCTATACAGCACTGAGAGTTTGGCACTTTTCAGGGTTTCCTACAGAAGTAACCACAATGACCACAAACGACCAGAGGAGGATGGGTTCCCCCTTGAGTCTGGTTCCTCCCAAGGTTTCTTCCTAGTTACACCAGGGAGTTTTTCCTTGCCACTGTTGCCTTTGGCTTGCTCTTGTGGGGGGTTTAGGCTGGGTTTTGCTGTGAAGTGCATTGTGACAACTTGTTGTGAAATGCGCTATATAAATAAATATTGATTTGATTTGAAACTCTCAGCCCTTAAAAACATTAACATTGTACGTTTTGACCTCATGTAACCACACTGCATTCAGATACAACTTCACACAATAAAGCCCCAAACTTGGGTTATTTTGCCAGTTTTTTTCTCTCTTCTTCTTCTCACGTCTTCCTATTTTCCCTGCCTACCTGCCTGTGTACCCTCAAAGAAGAATTCTCCCCCTTTATTTTCACATTAAAGAACATAGTTTTCTTGCAAATGCTAAGCAATTTAACAGTATTAACTGTTCACTATTTCACTTGCACTTACAGAGGTGAAAGTCACCCAACATGGTCTGATAGCCTAACGTTAGTGTACTCATACACTGGATTTTGTTTTTTCTTGTGAAAGCAAAGTTAGTTTTGTTAATATATCTATAGTACACAAACTTATTTGCAAACCCTTTTTGCCTTGAAGGCTTCCATTAGCATGCACTATAAAAAGTATGTTTTATCCACTAGATCATTGATTTTAAACCTTTTCTTCAGTTGACAAACACTTTTATATTTGATGAGGTCATGTACACTACCTCTCAATTCACCATTTGTACTGTTAATCTGGTATGTATTTTGTATTCTGTGAATATGCATCATAGTTTATATACCTGTCACTGCCCAAAATGTATGACATGACTTCTGAAGAGATGTCAACAATACATTTGGTGTTTATGAATTTATTCTGCAGTCACAACATGGGTGATATACTGGATCAGCTAGGGCTGGTCTAACTAACATGGCTAGACATTAGGGGTGTGCAGCGATGCCACTATCTGTATCTGTATCTGTATCTGTTGGACCATCAAAATGATCTGTATCTCTATCTGTATCCGGATAGAAAGCGGAAGTGGGCGTGGCTTCGATCAGAAGTGATGTTACATATAGGAAACGTCATATTTTCTCGTCTAAAGTTAATTGCTATTGCAATTTATGAGTATTCACCCCTCTCCCTGTCTTTTTTTCTTTTCAAAACCTTTAATAAGAACTATATTCTGGACTTATTTATCTAACCCCCCACCCCCTAACTGGGGGACACTGAACAATAATTTTGGATAAGAACTGGAAAAAATCTGAGGTACAATATATCATCAACTCAGAATGAAAAGGCAGTTTTATAAAAACATGAAACCATTCCATTATACATTTGAATGGAAACTATTTCCACAATAACAAACCTTTCCGCCTGTTGTGATTTAATGATTTCGATGCCAAATTCATGATGGTTAAACATATTACAGATTGTAGGTTGCACGAAGCGTGAGGTGAGGGTGTGTGTGTGTGTGTGTGTGTGTGTGTGTGTGTGTGTGTGTGTGTGTGTGTGCATGTGTCATTTGTGTAACCGCAGTGACAGTGCAGTGCTTGTTGCAGACTGAGCCCACTGGCATTAACATTAGCCTTTGTGTTGAGCACTGAGGTTTTGGCGTTAATGGCGTAACATTTGCACTTGCAGCAGAGCAAGCTACAATCTAGTGTAGCTAGCCAGCCACTTGCTTTGACCCTCCATACGAGAAAATTAATGACAGACTGCCTGGTGGTGGAGTCGAGAGAAATATCCTTTTTCAACCCATTATCCGTTTAATTCATTAAACTTTCAGCTTAGCTACTGTACATGTTAGCTTGCTCCAGCTTGAGCCAGCTCTCGGCTGCTGTGCTGATTAATGGGTGGAGAGAAAACCATCAAAAGTGGATTCGCATGTAGGTACATATTCGCCACAATCGCACTGTGGTAACTTAATTAAAATGAATATATTTAGCCTATATCACGAAATCTGTGAATGCTTGTTTCTACCCAGATTGTTTAACATTCAACTCGCAATGAATCCACACTGTGGACTTGTAACGTTCACGTAAGATACGCTTGTCTATCAATAGCATACAGGAGACCTTCCTGATCTAGAGTAATACGTTAGAAAAATATCTTTATAAACATTAAGTCACAGTTTGGTTTTATAATGCTGATTTTGATAGGGCATTTGTGTTAATCACTCCTGTTAGTGGCTATCTCAATGAATTAAATCTCTGTGCCAAATTAGTCTCCTTCTCTTCTCTCGCGCTCTCTCTCCTTTTTTTTTTTTTCCCGAATCCGAATATCAACGAGCAACTTCGGGTAGAAAAAAATATCTGTTCCAACGCATTATTCGTGCTTTCCCAAATACGGTATTCGGCTCCAGATACACCCCTACTAGACATGTTAAAAAGAAAAAAAAAAGCTTTATGAAAAAAAGCTTAGCTAGCTAGGTGTCTCTAATAACAGCTAGGAACTAGGTACAATAGCTAGCCTAGCTACTCAACAAGTTGTACAACAGTTATTTAGATTCAGTGCTAGCTAGAAATGAATAGTTGAGGTAAACAGCAATAGTGCGTGGGTAGTTAGCTAGCTATGTCAAGCATTTGCTTAAAGGAGCTATATGCAACAAATTTACTGTACTAAATCATAAAATGACCATGATATGTCATCAGAGATTAAAGAAACATGCTAAGTCGAAACACTGGCTTCTCCGACAACAATGCTACAGCCAGTATGTTCTTTTTTGAAATTTCCATTCCGGGTCGGAACGTCTGTACCTTGCCAGTGCCTCTTTGCCCCGACCGTCAATTTAGCAGCGAGTTTGTAAAGCGACAGTCATATACACCATTACAAGGTGGCCAGCCAAGCCAGTTTAAACGCGTGAACGCTAAAGTTGAGGCGATTCATACTTTTCCAGGACCAACTAACAACGATGGGCTTTCATGCGCTTTCTTGGGATTATTGGGTATTAACATGAGTTTTGCCAAAACTTCTCCAAAAACTCTATTATTTAATACTCCTGTTCCCGCTGCTCCCATTTGATAGGCCGTGTTTGTGTTGCAGGTTGATGCTAGTGGGCTTAGCGCTGTAGCCGTCCTGTTGCAACAAGACAACAAAGGGGTTGAGCATCCTGTAAGTTTGTTTCTCACGTGAGCTGAATATCTGTCAAACTATATACCCAGTTATTGTGCAAGAAGTTATTGCTCTTATCTGGGCCCTTCAACATTTCGAGGTGCACATCGGCTCGGCTTCTGGACCATTGGTTATTACAGACCATAATGCATTGATATTTTTAAAGTCTACGCATAATACAAACCAGAGATTAATGCGGTGGACTATTTTCCTACAAGCATTCATTTGGACACACAAAAGGTGTGTTGGATTTTAAGGTTTTTATAGTAATATCAGAGTTACAATCTGTTTAAGTCCCCACACCCATCCTGTTTCAGTCCAGGGGTTAAGTACCCTTTCAAATGGAAGCTCTCCCCCAAGACTTAGGTGCCAAGAGTCATTGGTAGGCAATCTTGAGTGAATAGAAATTATAATGTGTGAAGAGTCATTGATCTAGCCAGGAAATGGAACCAGGGAAGGAGTGAATTCTCACCTGAAGCCTCTCCTCCTGGCTAGCCATCTTTTGTTTAGAGATTGTACTTAAGTTGTGCCATGTTACTGTGTAAGGTCATGTTAGATTGGAAGCTGACATAAACACCATGCTAATAAAGAAGCTGTAGCTACTGTCTTTCATCACGGAACCGATTCAAGACTCTCTTATTCCTCGAACGTAATTTCAAGTACCAGAAACGAACGAAAGTGTAATTGAGAAATACGAAGCAATTCTTCAGGTGCCACAAGTATTGTTGCTGAAGTGCTGAGCAGTGCTCCGGTTTAGCAGCAGAGCTTGAGTTGTATTTTTCGATCCCTCTATTTCACGTTCTTTCTCTCTCCCTAGAACGTTCTTTCTCTCTGCCACTGGGGCACCACGGTGGTGAAGTGGGAGGCCGTTGTCATGGTGGAGAGAAAGTGGAGGCTGGTTTTAGGGCAGTTATTTTGGGTGTTTATGTTTCCATATTTTTTCGGTGTACTGGTTGTGTACATCCTGGTTGAAGGTGGGAGGAAAGGTTTGGGAAAGTTATTAATATGTAATCAAAATATGTGTGTAGTAAGCAGGGCCGCTGTCACGGTGTAGGGTGTCCCGAGCCCTGGAGGAGCGGGCCAAAAGTAAATAGGGTTAAAACCTTTTTTTTGAGCCCATTTATAATAGAAAGACAATCCCCTTCAGTTTGTCTCTTTGTCCAGAAGATGCAGACCCCAACCAATAAAGTAATACACAGGGTACTATCCTGTTTTACACATAACCTTTCCAAAGACAGAAATCTCAAATGCTTACATTGCTACTTTATTCCTTATGGCCCCAACACTTAAAGGTTGTATCAGCGATTTTGGGTGACGTCACTTCTGAAGCGAAATCCCAAACAAACAGAGCCAGCTCCAGCTCAGAGCCAATTATGTTATGTTTTAAAAAATAGTGTTCAAGCATCCAGAATTATAACCACGTTAATAACGTTTGTAAGAAACCAAACCGTTTGTAAATCCGTCAAGATTTCAGCGAGATAAGAGTATTAGCGTATTAGTATCACCCACCCCTTGTCGGTGATTGGTTGGAATACTGTTTATTTTGGTTTTGAGTGGTTGGTAGTACCATTTGTTTTTGTGTACGATCTCGGAGCATAGGCTGCCTACAGAGACGCGGTTTTTTGACGGCCTGCTTATGGGGCGGGCAGCTAGCGGATCGTGAGGAAAAATCAGATGAATGTGATCATTTATGTTTCGACCCAAAATCGCTGATACAACCTTTAATGGGCAGACTTATTTACAATCTGTTTAGATTCTCCGCTGTTTACAGTACCAGAATACATACCGTTGTTTTAGATTGCCATCTGTGACATCATCTCATCAAAAACCTCCAGTGTTTAGCTTTTCTTTTTTTTTTTGTTCTGTTCACCAGAAAATTTACAGCCTTTAACAATTAGACCCTTTTTGGAGGGTATTGGAGATTACTTGTGCCATTATAGCCTTGTTTGATACCATTCCCAGACTCTAAACTAAAACTCCCTTTCTCCATTAACCTGTGGGGGAAACCAAAAATACAAATAAATTAATTATCAAATTAAGGTTCGGACAAATATTTTCAGACTGCGTCTTCCTCTTTGGATATTTTACAGTACATAATTCTGATTGGAGACCTGCACAGCTTTTCCAGATTTTTTATTTTTATTTATTTTGTTTACTTTTGTTATATTTGTGGAATTTGGTGCACATTGTATAGAAGAATAACACAATATTGTTAATGATGTGTCATGGAATTTATTCAAAAAACATATGCATAAAATGTATTGCACTCTACATCCCAGTACAGACATCCAGACAAAAATGTTGTCTGTCGCCAAGCAACCTGTATTTGTTGAGCCACTCAAGAAAGCACAGGGGTGTGTCCTGTGGAACAAAGTAGGCAGGGGTTACCGATCAGGGGTATGTTTAGGCGGTCAGGTGTACAGAACCTGTCTCATGAGTATACGTAAGATAGGTTCAAGACCTGCAACCAGTTATTCCTTGCCATGGGATCGTTAATGATGGGATTGCCGCTTTGGAACAATCTGGAAATCAGTCAAAGCATCCATATGTTTTCAGCATTTCCATATAGCTTCTGAAATATATTCATGGACATATCATTAGTGTAGTTACTTATTAATTGAGCAAATAGATATTTGGTAAATATATTTTTTTCTAAGTAAATGCCACCGATTTGTCTTCCTTTTGTTTTTCCTCTTTGTCTAAATGTTTATTTTGTTCCTTGGATTGTGAAGAGGGGTTTATTCATTTTCCTTGGGGGCGGTGATTTTCTTTGCTTTGCACAGATAGGGCATATTGGACCTGCCGGGCCTGCAGCATTTTGTCTAGAATGATAACTAGTACCCACAGAAAATCACTGGTTCATATAAGGACCTCGGAATGGGGTATAGAAGCCAGACAAGCCTTTTGCTAATGGTTAATTGATATAATTTCTATCGGTTAATTTTAAATCACAGCACATAGTGCAGAGCCAGGGTCTAGCTGGGGCTCAAGTATAGACTGAGAGTGTGTAGTCATGTTTCTGCCTCAGAAATACTCCAGCTGGAGGGTGACAAAATAAATGGATCATTTCTCGGCTGTCAGTTACTTGAATTGGCTCAGTGCGCTGCGAGCGGAGTGGATATAGGCCATATAAAAAAGAACGGCACAGCTTTTCTTCCAGGTCATTCCGTTGTGTTGTATATCTCGGAGGCCAGCAGTTTCTACCTCATTAATGAAATTGAGGTCTGCCCCAAAACACAGACGACACATATTTTACCTTTTTTTTCTGTCTGTCCCTGCTCTTTGTCCCTTTGCTATCAGCTTGTAAATGCTAAAGCTGGGGCTATAAGGTGTACACAGATCCATGAGTTTTGAATGTCCTGTTTCAATGCATTCTGTGACTGTGCCCAATAGATTTCTCTCCAGCATGCAACAGTGACCAGCAATAACAGGCAAGAAACAGCCCAGTTTCAGCCTTTTCATTTCTGATTGTTGTGAGGTGATGGGGGGGGGGGGGGGGGGGGGGTGGAGCTCTAATATGTCACCTGGAGATTTTACAATTTGCGAGCGATTGAACAGCGGATGTGAACATTGGTTTGAATACAGTCATCAGAGACGCTGCCAGAGGTATAATTGCATACTTCACAACAGCATATATAATCATACCCATTAAGTGCCAATGGACCAATGGACAGCCATCTGAAAGACAAAAAAGTAGCACACAGGGTGCAATTATTATTGAGGCCTCTTGCTATCTATATGCAGGTAAACCAAGAAACAATGCAAACGTAGTAATAATATTTCTGATTGGGTGTGAGGTGATTGGGGGGTGGAGCTATAATATACTGTATCACATGGAGATGCCCTGTAGGCTTTTAGATCCATGGTAGGCATATGAGGTCTGTCCAATAATGGCTTACCATGTACCTGCTATTACCTGTTATTGCAGTGTTAAAATCATGTGCAGTATATTCATAACCTCAAAATGTTTGTGAATTATTATTATTATTATTATTATTATTATTATTTTATTGTTCACAAGCAGTAGGAGTCATCAACTATCAACCAAGATACTGAGACAAAGTCTAAGATCCCAAAAATGTAGTACACTCCTACGGATGTCTTGTTTAAACCAGAGCTCGTTCTCAGTGTAATATCTTTTAAATACAAAATAATTAATTTGGGGTAGAACACAGATCCTTATTTAACTGTATCGACATTCTGTTCACAAGCATATCGATTTAAAAAACTTTTCTTCACAGTAATGCACCTGTGGCATGGCTCCAGGATAAGCCAGCTGTTAAACCATTACTTATTTAAAATAATTGGCCCATGATGCATTTATAACAAGTTATAACAAGCACTGGGAACATGTTTCTCAGCTGTGATGAATCTACCATCCAGGTTATTATAAATTATCTTGTAAAGTTTTTGTTTTATATTGATTTAAAAAATTATAATGATAATGACAATCCAATGATTCCTTGTAAGTAGCAGATGCCGGTGATGCACTCATCTGGAATGCATTTAATTTACAGAAATTTGACATTATTGATCAGCTGTCTTTTTTCACACGTGTCAAAATAGTACTTCTATCATACAGAATACAGTAGCATGCAAGGGCAAGAAGAAATAATATTAAATGACGAATCAATGAGAAACTGCTGAGGGAGAAATGGTAGGTTAATTTGGCGACAGCCTTTTCATTACTTCACAAAACATGAAACATAAATCAAATCCCATGCATGATGCCTGAAATGCAGGATCAGCTTGTTGCAAACACTGCGGTGAACGCATTATATCCCCATCCATCAGTCTCAGTTTGCTAAATCCATCATTTCGATCTAAGGGGAAGGAACATCGTTCTCGCCTTAAGCTTTGAAGAACACGGACCTTACCCCAGGTGAATCAATCTGTTTCAAATGGACTACAAACTTCTGGTTCAGAATGATGATAAGATATGCAAGCTGTGTTTGAAACCCATCCAACACTTCCTTGCTTCTGGATTATACGCCTAGTGGAAGATGTTTACAATTCTACTGGGATACAGAAATGATGTTGGCTGTGTGCCTCATAAAAAAAAGAAGATTAGAAGAACATTATTCTCAGCATCCATCAGCAGTATTGTCTAGCCAACCAAGGCAAAAGTTATGCCCTTTCTGTGACCAACCCCTTAGGACAAATAAAAAACAGTTCTCAGCTGGCAGTTAGTCCAGAACATGTCTGCAACTTAACTAAATTTGTTTTCATTGGCTGTCTGTTAGAGCACGCAGTAATCGCCGCTTCCTGTGTCTCACGTCCTGAAAGTTCACGCATGTGTCCATGTCAACAGTGCTAGTAGCCAGCTGGATTATCACTACACAGCACTAAATTATATCAACCATGCTCTTCCATGCAATTTGGATCTGCAAATACAGTCCTTTCATGGCTAGGCCTTCTATTTTAAAAAGTAACAATAATAAAAAATACATACATTTAAAAATCCTTTAAAAGTAACAAAAACAAAGCACAATACATACATTTAAAAATCCAGGATACGCCAACTGTTAAACCATTACTTATAGGTCCAGGTTGCCAAGCTAAACTTCTTCAAACAGGAACTTTATGCTTTTTAGAGCCATAGCTAACGTCGTCTTCCTTCATCTGGTAATTACTTATGTCTGATATACAACAGAGTTCGATTTACTCTGCTGTCTTTTTGAGCATGAGGAAATAAATGTGGCAGGTATAGGATTGTACTGTAGAAATTCCTCCGCAATTTAATTTAACATTCATTCAAATAAGCATCCACTTGATCTGAAGGTATTTTAAAGCATTGAATTACTGCATTCCAGTTAATTTAGAGAGAGAAAAAAAATACTTTGCTTAAATCTGTTTCTCACAGTCAAAGTACATTTCAGATAGTTCAACAGAGTTGGGATAGACAAAGCAGAGTTAGAGCAGGTATAGGTGCAGAGTTGGGATAGACAAAGCAGAGTTAGTTAGAGCAGGTATAGGTGCAGAGTTGGGATAGACAAAGCAGAGTTAGTTAGAGCAGGTATAGGTGCAGAGTTGGGATAGACAAAGCAGAGTTAGTTAGAGCAGGTATAGGTGCAGAGTTGGGATAGACAAAGCAGAGTTAGTTAGAGCAGGTATAGGTGCAGAGTTGGGATAGACAAATCAGAGTTAGTTAGAGCAGGTATAGGTGCAGAGTTGGTATAGACAAAGCAGAGTTAGTTAGAGCAGGTATAGGTGCAGAGTTGGGATAGACAAAGCAGAGTTAGTTAGAGCAGGTATAGGTGCAGAGTTGGGATAGACAAAGCAGAGTTAGTATAGGTGCAGGTATAGGTGCATAGGTAATAGGCTAGGAACAAACAGGAACCTTGTTTTTATTTATTTATCTTCACAATATATTCAATGTGCGTTCTCTGCTATTTGGAATCTTTCAACATCAGATATTGAATAAATGTGTATGTGTAAATACGCAGTAAAATCCAACCAAATAAAACTTTACCATAGTTTAACACAGTTTGCAGATATAAACAAAATACCAAAAAAAACAAAAAAAAACAAATTGATAATTTGCCTCCTTTCAGAAGAGAAAATCACCCTCTGTGTTGTCTCATAGAATGGATGATAAAGCCAAATGAATTGAGCGTTTGAATTGAGTTATTGAGTTAGGTATTTGCATTACCCAGGTGAATCGCACTGGCTGTCTCCTTGCTCTTGCCTGACATTCACGTTTACCTTCTGAAACATCTCGCTGATCAGTAATTTATTTCCAAACTACTGCATTACAAACACTAATAAAAGGTTATGAGCAGAGCTTGGATTTGCAGGATGCGAAGGTCATTTTACAGAAATGTCACTGTAAAAATAAGTAAATTCACAATACAGTCCAAATGAATGTAGCTCATTGAAGGCACACACAAAAAACACAGAGAAAGAGAGAGTGAAATAGTGTGTGTGTGTGTGCGTGCGTGCGTGCGTGCGTGCGTGCGTGTGTGCGTGCGTGCGTGTGTGTGTGTGTGTGAATGAGTGAGTGAGTGAGTGAGAGAGAGAGTTTATGTGTGTGTGTGTGTGTGTGTGTGTGTGTGTGTGTGTGTGTGTGTGTGTGTGTGTGTGTGTGTTAGAGAGAGAGAGAGAGTGAGTGAGTGTGTGTGTGTGTGTGTGTGTGTGTGTATGTGATTGAGTGAGTGAGTGAGTGAGTGAGTGAGTGAGTTAGAGAGAGAGTCCGTGTGTGTGTTAGAGAGAGAGAGAGAGAGAGAGAGAGAGAGAGAGAGAGAGAGAGAGAGAGAGAGAGAGAGAGAGAGAGAGAGAATAGAAACAAAAATGTGTCTGTGCATGTATGGAATCCGGACCATGCCAGTTCAAACTGTGGCTGGTAGCTCAATAGGGCGACGCAAAATTCATTTCAATCTCCCAAATCTGGATTGGCAGTGGAGATGATTGGCGCATGAACGTGGATACAAATCATCGACTGGATATTCCAAATTAGGGTGAGAATTGGACACCAAATTTGTTCGGCACCATATAAATTCATATATTAAGTATTTCTGTCAACCAACTGAATTGAAGCACTGGCATTTAATTATTTGACACTCACATTCACTTGCCATCTTCCAAACTGCTTGCATACACACAGGTGCATTCAAAACATGCCACAGCTTTCCTCTCCTCACATGTGCATGTGAGCGACACATCAGCAAAGAAACAGAAATATACAAAAATAAAATAGCACAACAAAGTAAAAAAAAATAAGTGCAACACTTCACAGTTCACACACGTGTTTCGTACCTGATCTGAACTTAAGCGGGTGCAGCATAATATCGCATACCCTTCCCTAATCTGTTTATACTCATAAAATTAGGATTTTACCCTGAATTTAATTATTAATTTTGTGTGCAGTGGGTCAAGGTAATTACATATTCTGTGTCGCATATTCAACCCAACTGGGTATTACCTTTGCCAACAGTATTTTGCACCTGGGAGCTAATGAGCCAGTAATTAGGAGCTGGCACAGAGAAGCATACATTTCCCTCCTTAGAAGTGGGCTTGCCATATGGTACTGCAGTTGTGCCGTACATATCTTAAGCAACGGAGACAGACAGTTTGGTACTGTCTCCTCACTTAAATGGTAATTAATTCATGGATTTTTATAGCAAAACCACACATCGCATGGACTATTCCAGCCTGCTAAACCCGCTATCTTGAGATAGTATTGTCACTTTTGATATGCGTATAAGGTGTAAAGGTTTCTGTATTACACTGGTGTGAATTCATTTCCCCGTACAATTTGTGCCAAGCGCTGTATGAACAAATGGGCCAAATACTGTAGGTGAGCTGGGACAACTCTGTAAAAATGCATGCCCAGGTAAGCATTGTAAGATGCAAATGTTCAATGTCTTCAAATGTTATTTGGCAAAACTGCATGGATCCCATTTTAATGATATTAGTATACAGTCACAACAAGGCAGTGTTGATCTAAAGAGGAGTGTCCATTTTAGTTTTGAGGGTGCACGTGGGATGGTGCAGATTGGCAGGGTTTTATTTTTTGTAATTTGTCCAATTACGCTTGGTCCCCTACGTATGAAGAGGGGTACAATTGCTACACGGTTGTAGGGATGTAGACACCCTCAAATTAAAGAAAGTCAGCAATTTAACCTCATAGTCACGGTTCTATTTCAAATAAAATGTGCTGGAGTACAGAGCCAAAACAACATAAAATGTGTCACTCACTGTCCAAATACTTTTGGACTTCAAGCCTAGCTGAAAAAAAGATTGTAAAAACAGTTGCTGGTACACAGTTGTAAGATTTATTGTGGTGGAATGTTCATTCTGATACTGTAGCCATATTGTAGATTTTATTATTTTCCCAAATATTGCAGTTCAATTCTTCATTGCCAGGGTACCACTATTGAAGTTGTGCAAACATGATTGTTTGCATATTTTATTTATTTGTTTTATGACTGCCATCTTTTTGTCTTAACAACTTCATCAGACCGTAT
This sequence comes from Synaphobranchus kaupii, assembly GCA_029718625.1. Taxonomy (NCBI): domain Eukaryota; kingdom Metazoa; phylum Chordata; class Actinopteri; order Anguilliformes; family Synaphobranchidae; genus Synaphobranchus; species Synaphobranchus kaupii. Next base: position 22,275,989 of record CM056395.1, on the reverse strand, counting down.
CGCAGTAACTGAGGCTTGAGTTTTTGAGACGCAGACAGTAAACCCGGAGAGTGTTCATTAAACCCCACGGAGGCCTTTGGCACACAGCTCGTCTCTGCCATCTCTAGGGGTGTAATTAAAGTTGCAGCGTGAACCATCAGTCCAAACGACTGAGAACAAATACCGTTTCCCTCGTGGCAGCGGCGAAGTCATACAAGTCAGCGTAACAACCTCCTTCCGAAAAGAGATCAAGGGAAAAAAAAACTCAGCGTCTCTGACACTTACTACTCCGAGGTTTTCAAATTAAGGAGAACGCGTTGACAAGGCTCAACTGTTGCTTAGAGAATTGCAATTTGCTCTGTTTTTAATCCCCCCCCCCACCCACCCCTCTCAGAAACAAACAGTCAGAATGTATACCAACTGTAGCATTCAGTTGTTACATTAATTGTTGAACATTATTATAACTTGACCCTCATTATTTCATCATTTGCAGTCAGCAGAGGGGTGCAGCATTTGTTTTATTACCCATCTGGGGTGAGATTCCAGATACAGGAAGACAAAAAAAGGAAGTATGGGGAACCAGCTAACCCCACCATTGAACTGATGGGTCACATACAGCCACCTGTGTGACACTAGAACTGAACAGCAGCTTTGAATGTGGGAAGGACTTCAATCAGCACTGATTGATCGGGTGTAGCATATAAGGTCTCGGGGCACAGACACTGCGGGTTTCTTTCCCGTCTGTTTCTTGGCTGTCCTCGGCTCCCTGATTGGAACGGATTCCTAGGTCATGGACAAAGCCAGGCCTGGCCCTTATTCCGAGGCTTGCATCCTGAGAGACATTGTCTAGTGGGCTGAACTGTCTGAGCCTGGTTACAGTGAGAAATATAAAGCAACAGAAATGAATGAATGATCGGCTGAATGAATGAAAGCTTGACATATGTTTACTCTTTATATTCTGAGGTGAGCAGTGAGCAAGCATACGGCTCAACGCCACAGCCATGGAAATAGCTATAAGAGAAGAGAAAAGGGGAAACCTATGTCCAAATTTTCTTCAGCTTCTTCTCAGTAGGACCACTGAGCACACTCTTCCTCAGTAGCTGCCATTTTATTCTTTAAAAATGGATGGATATCCACTATCAGGAAGGACGTGATGTTACTGTAGTGTAGCAGGAACAGAACAAAGGGGGACTGTGGCGGTACCAGCCTACAGGGATACGTGCCCTCGTAAAAGCAGAAATATAACCCATGCAGCCAGTGTTTAAGGAAATAATCACACCATTCTACTAGCTGAAATAGAAAAAAAATATACATGACACAATTTATTCATTCATCTTGTGTTTAATGTAAAATATAACAATTTCGGCTCTGGCCACTAAGGGATGCAGTACACCCCCTGCTCCACCCAAACTTTGTCAGGCTATGACCTAATGCACAGGTGTCAAACTCCAGTCCTGGAGGGCCCAGAGTCTGCTGTTTTTCGGGGATATTTGCTGGGTACCAGTTCTGGGTTAATTTAAGTCATTGGTTGGCTGAAGAATCCACACACCTTGTTCTCAAGGCCTTAATTGGCAGCTGATTGAAAGGAAACCACAAAGACACCACAGCCCCCTTGGGAATTTAGTTTGACACCCCTGACCCCTGACCCCTGACTAAATGAAGCCTAAAAAAAAAAAGATAAAATAAGAGCGCAGCCTTAATAACATTAAAAAAAATATATATATTTTTAATCATAACTGGCACAACTGGATTACTGATTAATGCAAGATACCATTACTGTAATAGAACTTGCAGAGCTTCTACCACAAAGCATACTTATGCATGAATACACAGTTTGAATGAGTTCAGAATTAAATATTTACAGGGGAAAATTACGGCAACGTTTCTCTTTTTTCCTTTCTTTCTTAAATACAATTCGACTTACCAAAGGATTGAAGCAACATTTGTCCTTGAGTCGATTCATAATTGCATCCAATGTGAAGAAAAAAAAATGGATGCATGGATGCAATTATGAATCAATCAACTTGTGATTGTTGAACATGTTAAAATATGTTTGTGAAGACAAAAAAGGTGTTAGATTTATGCTTATAAAAACCGAGGGTTTCCTCAGGGTACTCCGGTTTCTTCCCCCAGTCTGTCATGGTTAGGCTTCATGGTGTCATGGTGTCTTCCTTCCATCTCTGTGGTCGTTTCCCCTCGGAGCACGTGTGAAAAATGTCCCATTTTTCCCGCCGCCGTGCGAGGTTTTTCCACCTCCAGGTACTTATCTGGAGCACCTGTGTTGAGTTCCCCGCTGGCTATATAAGCACGGTGCTTCCTGCTTCCGGTGCTTTTGTGTTTTCATTGTCTCTACACAAAGCCATGTATTGACGGTATAGGAATTGGCAACCACTTGTTCTTTTGCTTCTACTAAAGAGATAGGAGTTCTCTTTTCTTTTAGAGTTTTTGTTTCCCTTCTCACTTATTTCCTTCCTTGGTTTTCTCTCCTGTCTGTTTCTAGACAGTACCTTGGTTTTCTCTCCTGTCTGTTTCTGGTTTCTTCCCGTCTCCTTTGACCTCTCTGTTTAGTTTTTCCTCTGCTCAAGAATGTGAGCTTTCGCCCATTTTACTGGGTTATCATTTGCTTTTTTTTCTGTTTATTTTCCCTGACTATCTATTTCTCAGCTCGAGTTTGCAAGCTTTTTTCTTGGGTCGCTATTATTTTTTCGGCTTACGCTGTTATTATTTCCCTATTTGTTTTATTTCTGTTCAAGTCTGCGAGCCTCACCCTATTTTGGGGTCGTTATTATTTTGGGCTTTTAGTCTGGAGTTTTTTCTCCCGTTCCTCTTCTCTATTTTCTCTAGTGGGTGTGGGTATCTTTTTGATCCCCTCTCAGTCGCGTCTGGTCCTCTGAACCTGACCCCCCTTACACAGGCCAAAGACATGCAGGTTAGGCTAATTGGAGACTCTAAATTGCCCATAGGTATGAGTGTCCAGGGTGCATTTCTGCCTCTCACCCAGTGCATGCTGGGATAGGCTCCGGCCCCTCCCCCGCGACCCTGACCAGGAATAAGCGGATTAGACAATGGGATGGATGTATGGAATCCAGATACCTTTTGTTATGCAGCTGTGAGTACAACCCCCTAAGCACTTGAACACTTGAACAAGAACACATGGTTTATATTTTGTGCAGTAAGAATCTGTGTTATATTAGTGTCTGGCTATGGTTAAAACAGGAAACAATGAATGTTTGCAGTGTGCCGGTTGGCTTGACATCTTTACATTGAGTAGACGTTGGCCGGTCATGGCCTCCAATAAATCACGAGGTACCCATACGGAGACCCATACAGTGTGCTGCCGGGCTATTGCACGTGTGCAGAAAGGCCACATGTCAGAGCCCATTGCTGTAAGTTTCCGTGTTGTGGGTCTTTGCGACATCAAGACTCAAGTTTTGTACCTCGTCTGACAATTCCAGATTAGTCACAGTAACAGGTTCGGCTGATGTGGCAGCGCTCTGAGCTCTGTGGCGGGAAAGCGGCTGACTGGTATGACGGCAAAAATGGTCTGACTGACATAAGAGACGTGAACCTTTTACTTTCATTTTACACTATATGGTATTAGGCTTTTCCCTTTCCCGTGACTCCCTCGGGTCAATGGGCAGAAGTTAATTTGCAGGAGCAGGTTAAAGGAGTGCAGTGAAGTACTCATTTAATTGACAGCATTGAATGAAATTCAATGGAACTGAATGAAACACAATGATCACTGGATTAAAATAAGTACTGGGCTTCCTGGACTGCCAAAATGTCACCGGGCGCTGTTGCCTAGCAAATCAGTGATGTGCTATGTTACGTTAAATTATAAGACTGAAGCTGACATAATTGCAGCAACAGTGGAATGATCAAGAACCAATTAGTAGTGAGATCTAGTCCACTGAATATAATTTGGCACAACGGCACCAAATCAGGGCGCAAATGTGAATTTAAACACATTTAAACTGCTCATCCTAAATTTTAATGACTTACCCTGAGCACAAAAGCACTATTTTGAGCAAAATGTAAAATCTGCTATTAAAAAATAACAATAAAAACAAACAAACAAAAAAAAAAAAAAACACAAAGGGTCTGCAGCATGAGCTAATTCGGTTTGAAGAACATTTTTAATCAGATCTACTATTATAACAGTTTAACCCTCATATTATCTTGACATGTTATGACGCCTTTTATGTCTGGGATCAAATCGACCCCAAAAGTTTAAACTGACACAAAACTATTGTAATAGAAACATTTTGACACTTTCACCTTTTGTGTGTCTCCCAATTGACTAGCCTTTTATCACATTAAAAGTCATTTTAGAGCCTGGGGTAAGTGAAAGTTTGTGAAGTTTAAAACCTGTATGGGGAATTATTCTATTTCATACAGCTACCGCCACGACTGACCCCACAACACCTTTGTATACAAAGTTGGTACATGACTTTTGAAAAGATAGCTTTATGTTTGTCAAGATGAAAAAATGAGGTTAAATGGTTTTTTAAGAGACGTTAAACACTGAATTGGGTCAAATTGACCCAGAATATAATGAGGTATAGGATTTTTTGTATGGTTTATAAAAGTTTGGCATATATCTGTCAGTTAGTAGTACGTTATACAAGCAACTGGCAGACGGATAATACACAACAACATACCCCTTCACAGGGTTTCGTTCGCTGTTTTGGGTCAGATCCATTTGCTGAAATAACAATATTATTTTACGTGAATTAATTCAAAATTTACATTCCCATTGACTCCTATTCATTTTTATCTTTTCTGTAACAAGTGCAGCAGGTATAGGGTCAAAAGTACATGGAACTGTTTTGAAAATCAGTATGTGTTGGAGAGAATTTTATGACATAGTCCAAGAAATAGTGCACATTCATTCTCTCATGCACGCACTCACAGACACACACACGTACACAGACACACACACGCACATGCACACGCACACACCACTCGAGAGCTTTAAAGGAAGTAAGGAGAAATCTTTAATTAACAGACGTTTCAAATGTTGTCAACAGTAATGACGGGACCTTGTGACAGATTCAAATTTGTGTCGACAGAAATGATTCACTTGTCGTTCATTTGTGGAGCACTGGTAACAAGTACCCCTGGAGTTAAACATGCAAATAGAGCCGCGGAAATTCAGTGCGTCACGTTAACTTTTCTCCGCATCACTCAAGGAACCTGTTAGCATGTCAGGCCCCGATGCTTTAATTTGTGCAGCTTTCATATAACTTTTCCATTACTGTTCTGACGCGTTCATTCTCGTTAATTATACCCCAGGAGACATATCCCAGAGGCCGCTGCTTTTAGTTGTGCTGTAGCTACTGTGAGGCGTGAGGTTCATTCAGTGTTCTGTGGCGGAAACTAGCATGACAGGTTTAAATAAGGTATTTAGGACAGCATAACTGCTGCATCTTCTTTCTTCGCCGATGTCAGAGTTGTCCCATAATGCAGCGGCACAAGAGCCTGCTGGTGGCCACAGTCAACAGACAAGTCGCTAGATTTTGTTCAAACTCAGGTCTCAGTGCACATACGTATATCTGTTTTACTGTCTTTTGGGTTAGACCACCCACAAAGCTTCTCACCACTGTACAAGGGCTTTATGATTACCTTCCAAAACGCATGTTTAAAAATAATCTGTATATCATTTTTCTACTTACATAATCATCTGAATTGTAAATATAAATGATTATGTAAATCGCAAAATAGTATACAAATTATTTCTGAACGTGCATTTTGGAAGGTAGGAAGGTTTTAACCCTATAGTTGGTGTTTGCTGTAAAATATTATTCCTTTTATATTATTATATGTGTGCATTTGATGAAGTTGTACGAATGTGTCTTAGTCGAGTCACCTGTAACAGCAGTGGAAATAAAACTTACCTGAATAGATTTACCAGGACATAGACTGTGGTACAGTTGTCATGGTACAATGGTAGATTATGTAGAGCAGTGCATACTGTGGTGCACTGTGGTGTACTGTAGCACATTCACTGTATATTTCCCATGCTAGATATGGCACATTAGCCTATGGTATACTATGGTACATGCTATAGTACGACTTGGTAAAATTTCACAAGGCTCTGTACTTCCTACCCATGTTTGCAAGTTTTATAGTGACAACATCATCATAAAACATAATTAAAGTAGTCATAAATATTGCACGATAGAAATGCCAGAGTCATATTGCCTGTTTGTATGTTACTGGCAGCACGATAACCGCACATATAATTACTTGAAGTTCTCCAATTATTACTTTATGTAATGACATCCCCACTTATTACTTACAGTGTGGTCAATGAAGGATGTAATTACACATGATGAACATTTAACATGTTGCATTAATTTCTATGATATAATCATTTCTATGATTATAATATGCATGTATTATGAAAATATTAGTTCACGTAAAGTAGCCAGCTATTTTATTAGATTGCTCTACAGATATGGCCACATTTTCCAGCCCTGAGTAGGGGGCTCAAAGGTCATGTTATGACCTCCCAAACCTATTTAACGAATCTATAACCCAAAGACTGGTTGTATAAAACCAACAGCATAGATCTGCTTGGTTTTCAATTTTACAGACATCTAAGGAGGTATATGTTTGAATATGTTTGAACAAAAAATATGTTGAATAAATCCCTTTGCTTACTTTTCATTGTAGCAATTCAAAAACACCTCCAAGCAAGAGATCTTTCACATAGAAAATAAAGCAGAGGAACTCAAGGGATGTTTATGCACATATTTCCATCAACATCGTCTCAATACAGACATGGCAATTAAAAGCAATTGGAACTAAAATGAACACCGTCAGTGTGCTGGGAGATATCCTTATAATGATTGTTTTTTTGGGGGGATTTACCTCACAAGTCAAGCCTGTGTTCCAATATCCCTGTGTGTGCCTTCCAGTGATGATAGTAGTTATAATTATAGCTAGCTCACCTCGGCAAGAGCAGGTGTAACATTCCCTAAAAGGATGTCAGAAAAGTTTAAGACGCCTGGCTGGCTTTGTTCTCTGTGCCAGCTGACACCGTCAGTCCCAATCCAATCATATTTAGTTGTGGCTTCATGTTTATATTGTCAGTAGAGTATGGGATGACAGCTCTGTGCTTTTTAACAGTAAAAAAAATAAATAAATGATAAATTCTATTTTAAATCTGAGAGATGAAAGCGGGCTGTAGCAAGAGACATATATATAGACTCTTGCTATATGCTGGTGGTGGTGTTTACTCACCAAAAAAATATACGTATATATATATAGTATATATATTTTAATTTGCAGACATTTAGAAATGCAATTAGAAATGGTTGCCTAAAATGAAAAAAAGTAATAAGGAATAAAAAGGAATAAGTCCAAAGCAACACAAAGTTAATTTGAATGTCTGGCAGAGAATTAATGGAAATTGCATGTCAAGACATCAGCTACGCTAATTAAACTTGACTTTCCCTTCTCCCCTGTCCACAGAGTTAAGATTTGTCAGTCCACAGTGACTACTGTACAAAAATTCAAGAAAAAAGCACAAGATCACATTCCACTCGTATGTGTCTCTGGGTCTTTGAACCGAACCATAGAGCTGAGATAATATTGTGCCAAAGCAAAGCATAATGATCTCACTGGTCATGGCTACATGAGTCTATGGGCATTCATTCCTTATTATGTATGCATTTACTAAATAAAGCATTTATCTTGAGAGAAATTCAGGCAAATGTTTTATATATTTATTATTATTATTATTATTATTATTATTATTATTATTATTATTATTATTATTATTATTCATATATTATTTTTTTTTTGCATGTCGTACTTTTGTTAATTCAGAGGCTGCTGGAATAAGAAAAAACAGTTTCATGTAGTTATTTATTTATGTATTTGCATACTACAAATTAATTTAGGAAGCTATGTTTTGGGGCTGGTGAGTACCTCATCATGTTAAAGCACTCTTCTAGCAGTGTTATTGACATGTATTGATGTGCCTGCACAGGCTGTACCCCAAGAACCAGCCCCTGCTCAAATGGCCAGACCGATTTGAGGCTAGCCAGCCATCTTTAGCAGCACATTGCTATAGACAGAAAAAAGTTGTGGACTATTGACTAAATTGTCACGCATGCCACACATGTATTTCCTATGCAAACTTCAAGGTTCAGGAGGTTCGAAGGCTACTCAAAGTTTTTGCTCCATTGGTTCTCCCCATGTGTGCTCCATGACATATAACTTGTCTTATTTGACTGCAATTATGAGCTACTGCAATAATAATCATCATGGGTAAGTTTTTCATCATGAGTAAGTTTTTCATTATGAATATGTTTTTCATTATGAGTAAGCTGACTTTCCTTCCTTTACTTTAGTATGCCTACTGCATTTTTAATTTTTTTGTTTTTATTGATGTAACAATGAACCTTAGCCATATTAAACATGTCAGAAAAGGGAAGCGGATTACATTAGCCTGCTACTCTCGTCAATTGTTTTATAGCTGGATAGACTGCTAGTTTACTAATAATTTTGGCAAAATGTGATGATTACTGGTGATTTGATGATAACATCGAATTGCATGTGTCTCTCATAAATGGCAATTTCACCATTTTCTTCATACTTGAGAAATGATGGCAAGATTGATAATGCCTCCCAAAAAGAAAGACAAGTAATTCTGACAGAAGTGTGAGATAAGCAGATCATATTCGCAGTAAAAGAGTTAGCATTAAACAGGACATGAAACCAACGTAATCTGTTACGTAATAAACAAATAAATGTGTTAAATGACAGTACAAGATGACTGACAATTCATGAAGGAGCGTGGCCCCCACACATCGCTCGCCCTGAGCATGCTACTTTATAGAGTTAGCTGGCTACTTGGAAATCTGCAGAACATGCTGCCCGCACAGTCTGGTAATAAAAATCCAGTAAAAATAAATAGCAAGTAAAAAAAAATTTAAATCAAGTTCCATTCATAGTCTTTTTGTTGTGATTTTATTTTAAGGAAATGTCAGAAGAAATGCTGAAGATTATATAAGGTCAATTGACATGCCTTAAGCCTTTGCATAGATTATTACATAAAACATCTGTTTTACCTGGCAGGTGAAAATAAGCTTTTATCACACATCTGTCAGCACCACACTGCCACCTGCTCCCTTATTCATCACCTTTCTCTTGCTTTGAATAATTCGAGCCAAATCAACATCAAACGTCTGCTTCAACTGTTTAGTAAAACAATTGAACTGTCCTTGTCTGTAAAAAATAAATAAAATAAATAAAACATATTTTTAAAAAATCACTTGTGCATACGGAATCAGCATCTTTTTGTACTTTACCACATTGAATTATGCAGGCAGGTTTTCTGTGTGTCTATATCATTGGGACCCTTAAGCCATAGATAGAAATTATGCCACTATGTGTGTTTAGTTTGTGCAGTTGAAGTCGAAAGTTTACATACACCTTAGCCAAATCCATTTAAACTCAGTTTTTCACAATTCCTGACATTTAATAACTAGTAAACATTCCATGTCTTAGGTCAGGTAGGATCACAACTTTATTTTAAGAATGTGAAATGTCAGAATAATAGTAGATAGAATGATTTATTTCAGCTTTTATTTCTTTCATCACATTCCCAGTGGGTCAGAAGTTTACATACACATGTTAGTATTTGGTAGCACTGCCTTTAAATTGTTTAACTTGGGTCAAATGTTTCGGGTAGCCTTCCACAAGCTTCTCACAATTAGTTGCTGGAATTTTGGCCCATTCCTCCTGACAGAACTGGTGTAACTGAGTCAGGTTTGTAGGCCTCCTTGCTCGCACATGCTTTTTCAGTTCTGCCCACACATTTTTGATTGTATTGAGGTCAGGACTTTGTGATGGCCACTCCAATACCTTGACTTTGTTGTCCATAAGCCATTTTGCCACAACTTTGGAAGTATGCTTTGGGTCATTGTCCATTTGGAAGAGCCATTTGCGACCAAGCTTTAACTTCCTGGCTGATGTCTTGAGATGTTGCTTCAATATATCCACATAATTTTCCTTCCTCATGATGCCATCTATTTTATGAAGTGCACCAGTCCCTCCTGCAGCAAAGCACCCCCACAACATGATGCTGCCACCCCGTGCTTCATGGTTCGGATGGTGTTCTTAGGCTTGAAAGCCTCACCCTTTTTCCTCCAAACATAACGATGATCATTATGGCAAACAGTTACATTTTTGTTTCATCAGACCAGAGGACATTTCTCCAAAAAGTAAGATCTTTGTCCCCATGTGCAGTTGCAAACTGCAGTCTGTCTTTTTTATGGCAGTTTTGGAGTAGTGGCTTCTTCCTTGCTGAGCAGCCTTTCAGGTTATGTCGATATAGGACTCGCTTTACTGTGGATATAGATACATTTGTGCCTGTTCCCTCCAGCATCTTCACAAGGTCCTTTGCTGTTGTTCTGGGATTGATTTGCGCTTTTTGCACCAAAGCACGTTCATCTCTAGGAGACTTTCATCCTCATCCTTCCTGAACGGTATGATGGCTGCGTGGTCCCATGGTGTTTATACTTGCGTACTATTCTTTGTACAGATGAACGTGGTACCTTCCGGCATTTTTAAATTGCTCCCAAGGATGAACCAGACTTGTGGAAGTCCACAATTTTCTTTCTGAGGTCTTGGCTGATTTCTTTTGATTTTCCCATGATGGTCAAGCAAAGAGGCACTGAGTTTGAAGGTGGGCTTTAAAATACATCCACAGGTACACCTCCAATTGACTCAAATAATGTAAATTAGCCTATCAGAAGTTTCTAAAGCCATGACAGCATTTTCTGGAATTGTCCAAGCTGTTTAAAGGCACAGTCAACTTAGTGCATGTAAACTTCTGACCCACTGGAATTGTGATATAGTGAATTAAAAGTGAAATAATATGTCTGTAAACAATTGTTGGAAAGATTACTTGTGTCATGCACAAAGTAGATGTCCTAACTGACCTCCCAACACTATAGTTTGCTAACTTAAAATCTGTGGAGTGGTTAAAAATGAGTTTTAATGACTTCAACCTAAGTGTATGTAAACTTCCGACCTCAACTGTATGTCTAGCTGGTTTGAGTAAAATATTTCAAATAATTTATTATTGACGTGATTCCCACAGTGCCACTTTGAACATCATTTTTAATCTAGTTGTAATTTGAGAACAAATGCAGGCTTTTGTGTTTCTACTGCATTAGACTCTCATACAGACAGACAATATATGATTAATTTCCTCATATAATCAGCCATTATTACAGTGTTAAACTCAGGCATTTCACTTTTTATTAGCATACAGACCTAATGATTCACCTCCTGCTCGGGGAGGGGGAAAGGATGTGGGAGTGAATGTGGCTTGAAGGAATATGACAGGCTCGGATTGGCCATGTTTTTGAGTTAAATAAATATAGGCCCAAGGCCTTATTCTCATTTATAAAACTTTGTAGGCAAAGAGAAATGTCAGAGCTCTTGCCCGGAGCACAGAAGGATTTGCTGAGAAACAGCTCCTGTGGATCCCTTTTGTGTCACCTGAAAACAGTGAACTGAACTATTTCTGAGGCCGTGATGTGCCATTGAACCTAAAAGCTACCGTGCTTCATGAGGGCTGTGCATACAATTTGTCCTTTCTATATGTTCAAGACCAAGCTGTGCATATCTAACGCATGCATGTCATTTGGTCCACTACAGTTCTCAGTTCTCAGGTTTGTAAAATAAGATCCAGGTTTTATATTCATTTATAGTTATATAATATATTTAAATGATCAATACAAACATTATTTACTTTATAATGTAATGCTATAGCTAGCGATAAAAATAAAAAAATGGTGTGGTTATCTGGCCACAGACAGTATAGCAGAAAAATTATGGTTATGCTTATTTTTTTCCACTGGTGAATAGCCTATGTCACTGACTGGGCCAGGATAACCAGATAGTTACTGAGCTGACCAGGGTAAGTAGCTGGCTAGCTTATTGGGCTATCTAACCCAATAGTTAGTTGAGTCAGCTAATTGTGTCAGGAATCAGAGCAGGCAAAAAATAAAATAAATAAGGTCAGGCTTTATATTGATGTATACATATACGCTACCGGTCAAATATTATAGTACACTTTGCATCTGTTTTAGTGCTCTGCTTGTAGAGTAATTTAAGAAGTTTAATGTAACTTAAATAGTGTAAAATGGCACAAGGTAAGAAGTGAATTGTCAGAAGTTAAAGAATCTCTCCCTTCACAGGACAGTGACCTAAATTGAATTTACAAAAAGCCATATTTGGCAAAATAAACAGGTGAACAAATTGTTTCCATTGTCCAGTAAGATGAGCAAAATCATGCTAGTTTGGGACAAATTGGACAGAAAGGTCAAGGAGACGTGCAGCAGGTCTACAGAAGTGACGGTGTGAACCTTCAGAACCAAACGTCTGCCCTTGTAGAAAAAAATGGCACAAATATGCTCAGCAGTTATTACTGCAAAATGTGGCTATTTTGACGAATCTCAGATTTAGATTATACTTACACCATACTTTCAGACTTTCACTGTTTGCTAGGATCCTGAGCCAGTAATAAAAAAACATCTTTACAGTGAGATTATACAGACAGGGCTGATTCTTCTTAGAGGCTTTGCTGCCTAAGTCTGTTGGCTCAAGATGTAATGCTTCAACAGGATTTGGTGGCAGCCACAGAACATACAAGGTTAACCTGTCTGAAATATTTTCTTGTAACAAGCAGAGATTTCCCTCAGTCTCCAAAGCTGACTTTACAGAACACACTAAGGCCGCGATCACACCGGACGCGCTTTGTAGGCTTGAAAACGCGAGGAGCACTACCTGTCTTGATTTTACGAAAGCCTACTCTGAAAAAGCAGTTGGAGGCGTCTTTTTTGCTGTTGCTAGGCAACTGAACTCCGTTCCTGTCAATCACTTAGCTGACGTTGTTAACGGTGTTAGCGAACTAAATTTACCCGAAAGTTTGCTTTGTTATTTGTCTTTAAAAAGCCGCGAATAAGCGGAGTGCCTTGGATCGCTTATTTTTTATCATGGTATTCACGATTATTGAAATCATATAACTCCTGGTAGGCTGAAATGGCAACTAACGTTACCATTTTTTCCCTCAATCGTCTTCGTTTACACGGAACCGACAGGGAGAATCAAGGTCCGCCTCTACTTTCGTGCGATTGGACAGAGGAAAAAAGAATGACAGTGACGTGGCGCGCATTTTTCCTCAGAGTGCTTCAAGTTGAGATATTTTCAACCCTGTGCGCACCGAGCATTTTTCGAAAAACAGCGAGGTGCCTGGAGCGGATAAACGCGAGGCGCCCGGGGCGCAAAAGCAGCGTGGAAAACGCTTCAAACTCATTGAAAACAATTCGAAAAAGGCGCCCCCAGCTGTTAAAGCGGATCCGGTGTGATCGCGGCCTAATGGTGCAAAAGGACAAAAAACAACTAATGCAGTATTTAACATCTTGTACTATACATGCATAATTTACAGCTAATGATTCGCCAAAATGTATTATTATTGTTATTGTTATTATTTTAAGTACAATGCATGACGGTACAGTGTGAAGACCTGTAAATTGAAATCTAATTATTCAATGAATTTATTGAGTCATGAATATGCAAGTCATGTGGATCGGCATGTCATCCACATGGTTTACATACCGGCATGCTTTATATCACCACGTTATATCATCAAATGGGCAGAAATGCTTAAAGCAATTATGGATGTCGATCTTTTTTTAAGTGGTGCTTTTTTTTTTCTTTCAATTTTCCAAACTGTGTTTACGCTCATTGCTGCAACCAAAATTTGGAGGGCAGTGGCAAGCATGTAGTCCTCCAGAGGCAAGCATGTAGTCCTCCAGAGGCAAGCATGTAGACATCCAGAGGCAAGCATGTAGTCCTCCAGAGGCAAGCATGTAGTCCTCCAGAGGCAAGCATGTAGTCCTCCGAAACGCCAGAACGTCAACCGTTACTTCTTTCCACTCAGCAGTCCAGTAGTTTTGTTTGTACAGACATGGCCTGTATTCAATCAACACTTGTGCTTGCCTTTGTCTCGCCAGTAAACACAGGCACCCCACCTTTTCTTCACACAGCCTACTCATTCTGACGAGTTTAGTGATTGGTTAAACTCTGTTTAGTAAGAAACAAAATGATCGTTAGTCAAAATTAAGGACAAATGCCGTTTGAACCCCAGCCACTGAGACCGACAAATGACACTGCAGCTTATGCAGATGTCATACACTTTCAGATCTTCAGATTTAAAAGGATTTTTTTGGTTTATCTCCATTGGGGAACCATTTTCAGTTCTTTGCCGAACCCTCTGTGGTAGATGCTAAGTGGAAAAACCTCCCAGATTTCACCGTTTTGGAGACAAGGAGGACCCTTTTTGAACCCTTTCTTCTGAGAGTGCACTGAAATCCTTCCCTTTTTGGGAGATGCTATGGCTAATTATATACCTCCCTGCTGGGCTTCCGGTCATTTTCAGCAGTAGCACAGTCCACACTTTGTACCAGACAAGATTTCCATTGTTTAAAAATAATAGATCAACTTAAAAGTTGGAAATCATATAATTACTAATTTATGTAGCCATTCATGTGCCAACAGAGTCATATAAAACATATGCAATTTTATTTCTGTATGTACCTGCTATTTTATTTCCCTGGGTTTTTCAACTCATCTTTGATGGGAAGCTGGGTTATGCCAATGGCTTATTGCTTTTGATTTAATCATAGATTAGCCAACTCACTTATTTTTTGTTAAACATGTAATGAAAGCAATAGGGTGTGACTATATGTAACACTGCTGTGAATTAATCATGTATGCATGCTTTATTGTGCATTTAATATAGTATAACGGAAAAGCTGAATATACACTAAAGTAATTAGACTCAAGATATACACCGCTGTAGCCCTGGATTTTAATGGTCATGTAACAGTTAATCTTACTCAATTTGAGACGGCGAGTATGTGTTTGGAGTTGAATTTGAAGATTAAACCCAGAACACACTTCTGTCTCTGTGAAGTATACTTTGACAATGAGGGTTACAAGTAATTAAGTTTCACCCATTCCCATGTGTGACAAGTTCCTGTCTTCCTCAAAGGATGAAACTCAATTAATTAAGGATATACCCATAAAAGTGTGATGTTAAATATTTAATTGCAAATTCAGAAAGCCTTTTCAGTCTTTGCACTGTTCTTAGTTCTGAAGTATTCAGAATATTGCCTGTTTAATTTTGGTTCAGAGTGGACATTGATTTTATCTCTGGAAATCATTTGATTAATTTGATGTTCTGAAATTTCAACATTTGGGTAGCGATTATGTTCTTGCTATTGTAAAACGACTTGCATCTCAATGATTTAATTAGAAATGTTGACATGTCTGTATGCCGACCATCCCTTGAAGTTCATTTTGTTGCTGCAGTTTGCTTTTCTTCTCCCCTGATTATTGTAATATTGATTTCTGAGCAGTAATCACCACACACATTGCCTCTGAGCATTTCAATGTCTGGTTGTTATTCTCTATAGCATTATGCAATAAACAATGTTATATGGATTGTATTTGCGTCTGTCCTTGACTGCTCTGTAAAAAAATGCAATGTTATCTTAAACAAGTGCATTATGGGTAGCGACACCTGTAGAAATCACATGAAGTATGGAAATAATAAGCAAAATAAATGTTTTGAATACGAGATACATACATTTGTGTAGTGAAATATGTTCTTCGAATGAGGATTTATGCAAGCGAAACATATTTCAATTCATTAGAGACCGTTCTTTTGGAGTCAATGACAGTAATTATATTGTTAGAACAATAGTTTATTTCTGAATTCATGTTGAAAAGACACAAACCAGAAGGTCATTATCCATATATGTTTTTTTTTTCTTTCTTCTGACCAGCTAGCTATCCCACAATACCTTGCATATGAACACTTTGTCTGCCCCAAAACTAATTTTCATCTGAATCTTGGAAGACTAATGGAACATTGGAAGAGCTGCTGTATATCTATAAGCTGCAGATAATGTTTGTTTTCTTCTGCTCACATTTGTCAAGTGGGACATAAGACACAATACCATACTGTTTCAAATGCTGGTGGCTTTGAATCAAGGAGTGTAATTAAATAATTTGGATCATTATATTCAGTCTTTATTGCAAACAGAATGCAAACCAACAAATGCTTCAATGCTCACAGTGTCTTCATCAACAATGTGTCATATCACACTGATTTAATGAACAGAGGTGCCAACCACAGAAAAAAAACACAAGACACGAGCAACATTAAACAAGAATACTGTATAATTGTAACGTTCCGTTCCCATCCTGTCCGTTTTCCATGTTTTACTATTTCCCTCCGTGTCATGTTTGATTCCCTTTGTCCGTGTTTTCCCCGTTGCTACAGACTGGGCGTGTTCCTTCTGTTTGTTTCACTCTTTTTCACCACTCCGGTTTCAACCTATCTCCTTTCCCCGTTGCTGCATGCATTCCGCACTCGTCAATTATTCAATCACCCTCGTTTACATTCCGCACGCTTTCTTTATTGTTTGCAATCTCACTTCCCTATTTAACCCTCCGGCTGGCTGCTATTCAGCGCCAGTTCGTTAACGTTCTCCGTTTGTATCCTGGTCTTCGAATCCCTGTCCTGTGCCCGAAAGACTTCAGTTGGTTGAGTCTGTGCTTACTGCTCTAAACCTTCTGTTGTTGTTAACTAGCCCTGTCTGTTTGCGGTTTCCCTGCCTGAACTTTGCCTGTCTTTAATTACCTTCATCTACTGTGTCTGCCAGTCTGTAGCTGTGTACCACTCCCTGTGTGTGTTGCGGTACCTCTGCCTCCATCTGACGTTGCGCCCGCAGTTGGGTGTTCTGCCTTTCCACCCTACAGTGGTTCCTGTCCGGCCGTGGCTACCGCCATTGCTACGGTTACGGTTCCAGCCTCCACTGTGGCCCTGCTGCCCCAACCGGGCCAACCTGAGCTCCGCTACACTGCTCTGCCTTGCCGTATCCAGCCATATCCCTTCCTCTGCTTCCAGTCCAGATCCAGTCCAGTTCCGGTCTGGAACATTACAGTGTTCCAGTACTCCAGTTCCAGTTGAACCGCTCCAGTCTCCTGTTTCAAGTCCAGTTCCGGTTTGGAACTACTCCATGTTCCCGTGATCCAGTTCCTGTTGGACTATCCAGTCCAGATCCAGTCCAGTTCCGGTTTGGAACTCCAGTCTCCTGAATCAAGCCCAGTTCCGGTTTGGAACAACTCCATGTTCCCGTGATCCAGCTCCAGTAATCCGTTCCAGTTTCCTGTCCTGTCCAGTTCCGGCTTGGAACATCCGGTGACTGTTCCAGTCCAGCTCCGGCTTGGAGCATATTCAAGTGCCGGAGAAATCCCTGACCTTTCCATTATTTTTGTGTTTAATCTGTGTACGGCTTGGGACTACCCCAAGCCTCATAATAAATTACCTTTTCTGTCCTCCTGTCTCCTGGTCGTTGCATTTGGGTCCAGCCCGTGTTAGGTTCGTGACAATAATGGCAGAGCTCCAGTATTACGTTGTATTGCAACCTGTCATCACAGTGACTGATAAAGTATGTAACACCATTATGTAAGACCATCCCAATGACTAAGATATTTGAACACAGGAAGGTTTTGTTTGGGACTACAACATTACAGTGAGATATTTTTTTTACACCTATCGTATGCTGGAGGACAAGCTAGTCCCAATATCTAATAACATTTTAGATAAGAATTTTGAAATTGAGTTAAATGGTAGATTTTATCTTCAGCAATGCGATTGGTAGTAACTTAATTTCAGAGGTAGCTTCATGCTCTCATTTAAAAACATGAAACTTATTTTTTAAAAATGAATAAAGGGTAAGAGAGCTTAGTGGTGAGGAATACACGGGGCCGCTGCGCAGATGAATGGATACTACACAGGGCCGCTGCTCAAAGGGAATGACACACTCACGCTGTCCTTCTGGTGGGACCCTCAGGAGATGTTCCCCAGCGAAGGCAGATTAAAAGAATTGCCCGGGGATTGAGGGACACTGAAGCAGAATCAAATGTGCTCACCTTTATGTTTCAAAACAAAGGCAGACATACTTACAGGGGGTGTCTGCAGTCTCTTTAGCTGCCTATAAGAGTCACAGGGGCTGTCTGCAGTCTCTTTAGCTGCCTATAAGAGTCACAGGGGCTGTCTGCAGTCTCTTTAGCTGCCTATAAGAGTCACAGGGGGTGTCTGCAGTCTCTTTAGCTGCCTATAAGAGTCACAGGGGCTGTCTGCAGTCTCTTTAGCTGCCTATAAGAGTCACAGGGGCTGTCTGCAGTCTCTTTAGCTGCCTATAAGTGTCGCAGGGGCTGTCTGTATAAAGATAAAAAAATCCCTCATCAAGAAATAATTATTTTTAACAAAACCACGTGTGCTACAATTGGCACCCCCTGCAGAACCCTGTTCCAGTCTAATTTAAAGCAAAATGTAGTCCCATCCACCAATTCCCATAGAGATCCATTCAAATGCAGAGATGTTATAGTATCGCTTGTAAGAGTACCAGAAAATACACTGCCTGGCCAAAAAAAAAGTTGCCGTTGCACCCGTCATGCAT
This sequence comes from Synaphobranchus kaupii, assembly GCA_029718625.1. Lineage (NCBI taxonomy): Eukaryota > Metazoa > Chordata > Actinopteri > Anguilliformes > Synaphobranchidae > Synaphobranchus > Synaphobranchus kaupii. The sequence continues at coordinate 22,257,447 of CM056395.1, read as the reverse complement.
AGTGCCCACTGTACAAGCCTCTGGATGCTCTGTTATGATCTGGGGTTGCTTCAATTGGTCAGGTCTAGGCTCAGCAACGTTATGCAGCAATTAAAAGAAGTCAGCGAGTACCTGAATGTACTGAATGACCAGGTTATCCCATTAATGGGCATATTCCAGGACAACAATGCCAAGATTCATCGGGCTCAAATTGTGAAAGAGTGGTTCAGGGAGCATGAGGAATCATTTTCACACATTAATTGGCCACCAGAGTCCTGACCTTAACCCCATTGAAAGTCTTTGGGATGTGCTGGAGAAGGCTTTACGGAGTGGTTCGACTCTCCCGTCGTCAATACAAGATCTCGGCCAAAAATTAATGTAACTCTGGGCGGAAATAAATGTTGTGACGTTGCATAAGGTTGTCGAAACAATGCCACGATGAATGTGTGCCGTAATCAAAGCTAAAGGCGGTCCAACAAAATATTAGAGTGTGCGACTTTTTTTTTGGCCAGGCAGTGTAAGATATCAAGAGTCTTTTGATGTTGTTGGGTCACAGACGTCAAGAAGTAATGGCACGCAAAGGATATGCAACCAAATATTTAAAATGATTAATTTATTCTATATATATAAATGCAAGGGTGCCAATAATTGTGGCACACGTGGTTTTGATAAAAAATAATTATTTCTTGAAGAGGGATTTTTTTTTTTCTCATAATAAATTTACTTCAATTAAAGGTTGGATTTTTCTAATTTTTTCAGTGTGACATTAAGCTAATTCACCAAACGTTGATTTTTTTATAACCATTTTTACTCATCTTTACTAGGGGTGCCAATGATAGTGGAGGGCACTGTATATACGTATATATATATATATATATATATATATATATATATATATATATATATATATATATATATAACATTTATTTAATTTTTTTCCACCCATTGAATTTTACATGGGCTGGAGAATGTCTGTGCATGGACCATGTCTCAAGATAAGGGCTTGAAAAAAGATTCAAACCTCCCCTTTTGATCTGCCAAGACTCCTTCTTTCAACTATCTCATGAGTCCCCAAGATGTTTCACAGTGGGATCAGCAATTAAGATTAAGGAACTCAATCAAAGTGAGCCATAATAACCTTTAATCAAAACCATGAAAGGGAAGAGTTTCAGTATGGAGAAATGTCTAAAGATGGGGGCAACCTGAATCTTATAACCACTTTATTTCTGTTTCAGCTTTTTTATCACTTTTTATAGCCCATATTTAAATTTTTTTTTAAATCTGTTTTTCTCTGAAGATATTTTGGAATATACTGTCATTACCTCAACATAATGGTGAACATGAAGAATGAACTGGCTTTTCATCCTCTTTTAACCATTGTGATGGCTCTGAATAGAAACAGAAATAGAAATAGAAATGGCTATTTTAAAAAACAAAGAATATGGTGGCTTCTAAAAGTTATCCCATGAGGCTGTAACAATAAGGAACAAAAGTACATTTATCAACACAACCTTGCAATATTTGTTTTATGGTGTTATCCAAGTTAACATTATTTGTGTATAACAGACTTACACAATATTAGATTACATACGCAGTCCACAACTTCCGTTAAACCAGTGGCCTCTTATCATATCAGAAATTCAGTGACCATTACAGACAATAAATTTATAACTCCATATAATGTACTTTTCATTAGTTGACTAATGAAAAAAAATGAAAAAAACACTGCGTATGTTCTTACTTTATGTTGTTGTGACATACATTTTCCAGTAAAACTAGAATGAATGTGCAGTAGCTCATCAAATTTATAATAAATAGGAATTCAATGGAACATCTTTTCATTCCCCTGTTTTCCTTTTTCCTCAATTTGGAATACCCAATCCCAGGTGTACGATGGACTGCTTTTCAACCAGACGAGTTGCACGTGTATGACATGACATCTCTGAATCCGGCCCTAAGAGTGTGACTTAAGCACATGACATCTCTGAATCCGGCCCTAAGAGTGTGACTTAAGCACATGCCATCTCTGAATCCGGCCCTAAGAGTGTGATTTAAGCACATGACATCTCTAAATCCGGCCCTAAGAATGTGACTTAAGCACATGACATCTCTGAATCCGGCCCTAAGAGTGTGACTTAAGCACATGACATCTCTGAATCCGGCCCTAAGAATGTGACTTAAGCACATGACATCTCTGAATCCGGCCCTAAGAGTGTGACTTAAGCACATGACATCTCTGAATCCGGCCCTAAGAGTGTGACTTAAGCACATGACATCTCTGAATCCGGCCCTAAGAATGTGACTTAAGCACATGACATCTCTGAATCCGGCCCTAAGAGTGTGACTTAAGCACATGACATCTCTGAATCCGGCCCTAAGAATGTGACTTAAGCACATGACATCTCTGAATCCGGCCCTAAGAGTGTGACTTAAGCACATGACATCTCTGAATCCGGCCCTAAGAATGTGACTTAAGCACATGACATCTCTGAATCCGGCCCTAAGAGTGTGACTTAAGCACATGACATCTCTGAATCCGGCCCTAAGAGTGTGACTTAAGCACACGCCATCTCTGAATCCGGCCCTAAGAGTGTGACTTAAGCACATGACATCTCTGAATCCGGCCCTAAGAGTGTGACTTAAGCACATGACATCTCTGAATCCGGCCCTAAGAGTGTGACTTAAGCACATGACATCTCTGAATCCGGCCCTAAGAGTGTGACTTAAGCACATGACATCTCTGAATCCGGCCCTAAGAGTGTGACTTAAGCACATGACATCTCTGAATCCGGCCCTAAGAGTGTGACTTAAGCACATGACATCTCTGAATCCGGCCCTAAGAGTGTGACTTAAGCACATGACATCTCTGAATCCGGCCCTAAGAGTGTGACTTAAGCACATGACATCTCTGAATCCGGCCCTAAGAGTGTGACTTAAGCACATGACATCTCTGGATCCGGCCCTAAGAATGTGACTTAAGCACATGACATCTCTGAATCCGGCCCTAAGAGTGTGACTTAAGCACATGACATCTCTGAATCCGGCCCTAAGAGTGTGACTTAAGCACATGACATCTCTGAATCCGGCCCTAAGAGTGTGACTTAAGCACATGCCATCTCTGAATCCGGCCCTAAGAGTGTGACTTAAGCACATGACATCTCTGAATCCGGCCCTAAGAGTGTGACTTAAGCACATGACATCTCTGAATCCGGCCCTAAGAGTGTGACTTAAGCACATGACATCTCTGAATCCGGCCCTAAGAGTGTGACTTAAGCACATGACATCTCTGAATCCGGCCCTAAGAGTGTGACTTAAGCACATGACATCTCTGAATCCGGCCCTAAGAGTGTGACTTAAGCACATGACATCTCTGAATCCGGCCCTAAGAGTGTGACTTAAGCACATGACATCTCTGAATCCGGCCCTAAGAATGTGACTTAAGCACATGACATCTCTGAATCCGGCCCTAAGAGTGTGACTTAAGCACATGACATCTCTGAATCCGGCCCTAAGAGTGTGACTTAAGCACATGACATCTCTGAATCCGGCCCTAAGAGTGTGACTTAAGCACATGACATCTCTGAATCCGGCCCTAAGAGTGTGACTTAAGCACATGCCATCTCTGAATCCGGCCCTAAGAGTGTGACTTAAGCACATGACATCTCTGAATCCGGCCCTAAGAGTGTGACTTAAGCACATGACATCTCTGAATCCGGCCCTAAGAGTGTGACTTAAGCACATGCCATCTCTGAATCCGGCCCTAAGAGTGTGACTTAAGCACATGACATCTCTGAATCCGGCCCTAAGAGTGTGACTTAAGCACATGATATCTCTGAATCCGGCCCTAAGAGTGTGACTTAAGCACATGACATCTCTGAATCCGGCCCTAAGAGTGTGACTTAAGCACATGCCATCTCTGAATCCGGCCCTAAAAGTGTGACTTAAGCACATGACATCTCTGAATCCGGCCCTAAGAGTGTGACTTAAGCACATGACATCTCTGAATCCGGCCCTAAGAGTGTGACTTAAGCACATGCCATCTCTGAATCCGGCCCTAAGAGTGTGACTTAAGCACATGACATCTCTGAATCCGGCCCTAAGAGTGTGACTTAAGCACATGATATCTCTGAATCCGGCCCTAAGAGTGTGACTTAAGCACATGACATCTCTGAATCCGGCCCTAAGAGTGTGACTTAAGCACATGCCATCTCTGAATCCGGCCCTAAAAGTGTGACTTAAGCACATGACATCTCTGAATCCGGCCCTAAGAGTGTGACTTAAGCACATGACATCTCTGAATCCGGCCCTAAGAGTGTGACTTAAGCACATGACATCTCTGAATCCGGCCCTAAGAGTGTGACTTAAGCACATGACATCTCTGCATCCGGCCCTAAGAGTGTGACTTAAGCACATGACATCTCTGCATCCGGCCCTAAGAGTGTGACTTAAGCACATGATATCTCTGAATCCGGCCCTAAGAGACCCGACAGAAAGAAAATGACACAAGTGTTGACAAAAACATGTTGCGGTGGAAATATAATTTACTTTATTTTTTTATTGAATGTCTCTTGCAGTGTAGGTTTCAGCATAGTTGAATGGCGTGAGACGAAGATCAGAGACTCATGTTCCCTACAGGGGCCAATAATGAATAGCCAGGTCTTAGGAGGTTATGGCAGAGCTTACCGGACTCTGCTCTCCTGCTCGGGGCCTTCCATGTATGCTGTTGTTTTCTTCTTGCAACCATAGTTACATATACAGGGATAATAAATAAATAAATAAATAACTTTCATTTATTTCATGAGAAATTGAAAATAAAACAAAAAACAGGGCTCGGACTATCAACAAATCCCAGCATGCATTGCGCCTTGCATTGCCATCTGAGAATCCGCTACTGGACAGAAGTTGTGGAAGTGGTTATTAAAATAAAAGAGAAAAAAAAAAACGAATTCATGTTTGAAAGTGTCACACTGCGTCTGGAGCCTTCAAAGATCCACAGTGGCCTTGGCTGAGGGGCAAGCTTCTGCCACAGCATCAGATGGAAGATTCTCTGGCTAATTGCAACAGGTCTTCTTTCACCGTCAAGCGATGCGTAACTGCAGGATGGGTTTGATAAAACTTTAAAGGGAGGAGGAGGTGCCATAATCAGGGGTCCCTGTCAGTTTCATGAACGATAGATGGAGGCTGATATATGTAGCAAAATGTCCCTGGCTAATCTAAAGGTACAGGGGCTTGTCTGAACCACAGATCGTTTTTTGATGTTCACTGAAGCTAGCTATGAGGCACATCAGGGAATTGTACACGATCCTCTACAAAGAGTCAACGTGTGATGCTTTGAGTTATGCACTGCAAAAGATGTCCATCTTAACAAGTGTTAAGTTTTTTTTAAAATCTAAAGCGGAAAATATTAACTTGTTTTAAATTGCTTTTTGCTTGACAAGTGAAATTCTCACCCCATTGGCAATTAGCAAAACAGAAATAAGATTCTAAAATCTAAATATAAGATTTAAATGCTTCTTAAGATTGACTTATTTTTTGGTTTCTATCCAACTGAGCTGTTGCACGTTTGCTTTTTTTCTCATTACATTAATTTGAGGTTCGAGTTCAAGTCAGGGAATTTTCAAAATGCACAAAACAGTTTTTGGACTAGAAAACAGGGTGGAGGTGTAAAATGTCTTTGAAGGACATGTGTTTTCCTGAATGAAGCTCAAAGGTGCGAGGTACACTATTGTTGTATCGAGATCGTCAATAAACTCACGGATACGTAATGCTGAATGAGTTACATGTTTTTAACATCATTGCAGAAATAATAGGGGGTTACTGGTGATGGGTGGGGGGGGGGGGGGGGGGTGGGGGGGGGGGGGGGTATAACCATGAATTGGAAATGCCAATGCTATCACACTGACTGAAACACAAAAACACCCCCATATCAGTAGTGTGATCAAATATATTTACTCTGATAGATTATGCAATCAAACAATCTAATCTTTCTTGGTCACTTTCCCAGAATGTTTACCATCACATGTAATCATGGTGTGAAAATAAATGAGCTCCATTTCACTTCTTTGGCAAGATATTTGATTCATCGCAAAACTGGCTACTGAACACTGCAGTTTAATCATGCATATTTCTGCTGCTCATTTGGACTTTCCATATGATTGGATTAACTGTTTCCTTGTATAAAATGTGGTCAGATATATAATGGAAATCCAGAATGTATTTGTGTCTTCCAAAAAGAGGACTTTGGCTAATTGTTATTCTTTTCGACAATGTAGTGGACTAGTTTTAGTCTGCCTAAGGCTACAAACATCATTCATGAGTCATTTGGCACTTTTCCTGCAAACAAATAAATTGAATTGATTGAGTTGGGCTCAGTAATGAAGGCTGTTTATGGAACAGCATGGGAAAGCAGTTTGATACTAACATTTGAAAACAAAATGTTAAAAAAACATATTCAAGACATATTAGTGTAGGTTATGCTTTGGGTTAAATAATTTTTTTCCAGTTCATTTTAATGCCATTCGTAACGTCTTGCGAAACAGTTCCTGCCATGAATGAGGTCCATGTCCGCTGTGTCAATTATATGGTGTCAAAATCATCTGAAACTGAAGTTAAAAGTGCAAGAGGTTAAATGACTAGGTGAAGACAAAAGTCAATTCATTTTGACCTGAATTAATCCATTCTCATTTTGAATGCAAGGGGACGGCTGAAGGTAAGATCGTGAATTGGCAGCGAGTTAAGGTGTGACATTCCGACTAAAATGGCAATAAGAGAACAGAGCCTTGTGAAATTTTGCTTGAAACTAACAAGTATGGGACCAAAATGGAACCATTCAAGCTTTATACCTCGTTATCCTGGATACAAAATACCGCGATGCATAATTAAAACAATTATGTTAATTAAAGGTGATAACAATAGCACCGTGTTGGGTAAACTGGATACTCCAAGTTAAGCCCATGTTGTTTAGATCAGATCCTACATATATTACCGAAGCAAATTAATGACTTCATAGATTTCCTCAACACAGAGCTGCCACAGCGATTTGATGGGCGACTGGTATGATAATGATAAAGTCCTAATAAACCGAAACGGCGCACTTCCTTATCAGACCGGTTTGCATTAATGCACTACTTGAGATGCACCTCCTGTTCAGTGGATTCCTGGTATTGATTAATGTTAACCATGTCTTCACGAGGTCACGACGGCGTGTGCATGCGCCGCACCGTATCGTCCAGAAGAAATAGGCCGCAGGTACACACCTACGGCCTATTGCGCCGAATAACAGATTGTTGACGTAAATGTCCTTCGTCTGTGTTGCGGAATCCGAGAGCAAATTACCCACCGTGCCTTTGGGTTTCTGTGTAAAATACAGTCAAAGATTAATGGCGCGATCGAGGCAACACTAAAAAATAAGATGAAACAGGACTGCATTGCTTGGTGGTAAAGTTTGCCGACTTTTGCGCTTACGAGAAAGGAGAGAAAGTTTCTTTGTCCCCATAACGAAAAACAGGCCCGTTACCCCCAGAGGATGTGCTCGCGAGTCGATCACCAGGGACCGGAGCTGTTCTCTCACACGGGGAAGTTGGGTCCCCAAAGACACCAGTCTGCAGATTTCAAGAGCAAAAAAAGAACACCCAACATGTATAAAGTAGGACATCTGTAGTGTTTCTGTGCAAAATTAAATATGTTTGTGTCTCGTTTTTGCTAGAATTGTGTACTGCTAAAAGCATAGATTGAAAGATGGTTTAATCAGTTTTGAACACTACTGTAGGGATTGTATGGCATAGCTAGTTACTTTGTAAAGTAGTATGTGTTAAAAAAGGTGCATTTTCCATTGTTTTCCCACAGGTTCACCAGCACTCACAGGTTCACTAGGTTAGTTATTACATCATGTTTCACACATATTGAATGTAAAAAGAAGACATGATGTCCAGATATAGTCAAAGTATGACTACAGACATCCTCCTCATGTAACTGTACTGAATTGTGGCTCAGTGTAAAAGGAACCACCGCCACTAAAATGCAACAGCAATATGGTTGAAACAACAAAGCAAATCGATTTTCTATTACAAAAATATCAGTATCATTGTGCGTTGAAATAAGACTTGCAGATGGAAAGTAATACTGTTATAATAAACTATAATAAACTAAATTTGAAAGCAGGTAAGATTGCACAAGGCTTTTTTTGGGATTAGAATGGCTATGCATACCTGCTTGAGCCAAAATACATTCTGATGCCTAGATTTCAGTGCAGTGGAGCTTCTGAAGGAAACATTATTTATTTATTTATTTATTTATTTATATGAAACTACCCTACAAAATTATGCACACCTGTGATATACAAACAAAAAAGTCTATATAAAAGACTACATAATTAAGTACTGAGCTTTATTGTAATTTTCAAACATATAGAAAGTATTACACTTGAGTTAAATGGAATCAAATCAGGAATGTATTACTACAAATAAAAATCACTCAGTGGCACACAATATGCATAGAGTTTTGTCAGACAGATAAACATATTGGGCCTCATTCATGAAGCGTTCCTCAATATGGGCGTAAATTTACACCGGATTCATCAAACCGTGTGGAAAAGACAGATTTTTTCATATTCACGTACGTATGTTCATACAAACCCGTAAAACGTAAAGTAGCCTACATGGTAAAGTAAAAAGACCTGACAGGATAGCTATAACATGCAGGAAATGCAAAATCACCCATCACACAAGCTGTTAAAGTTCAAGTCTATCTGCATTGGATGAGCGCATTGCCTCGATATGCCAAGCACTAGGCTGCGGTCTTTCTCGCAGCCTGGAAATAAATTGAAAAAAAATTTAAATAATTTTGTTGGTGTTCTGTGTGTGCGATAAGTGGTTTGAAATCCCCAATCCTATTGTGATGGAAAGAGGTAGTTAGGAATCTATACTCTGACACAGTAAACAGAAATTTGACATAGCTACACCAATAAGTCTCTCACTGTAATACTCTGCAAATGAGTGCCAACCGAAGCTATGTCCCGTCTATGGCCCCACCAGGCAATTGGGCCAGGACGTTGAGCAATGCATTTCACATGACATATGAGCTGTACAGATGTGACAGCCCTTTCTATGCATATTTTGCAAACGTACCTTCTGGTGGAGCCTTGAGGCTACGTTTGTGCAGTACAGTTACGGCACCAATAACATTGGGCAGGTTGGCATTTTCATAAAAACGCGAAACAACTAACCAGCCATAAACTAGCTTTTGCGTGATACTAAAGATTTCATTCGGTTCTCTCCTAAGCAGCTCCTCCAACAGCACAAGGTCAGCCATTGCAACGCTGGCTGTACAGACCTGTAAGTCATTTTATTGTAATTTTATAAAAGTGCTTGCTTTTTACAGTCCCAATGATTATGTTTGCATTGTGCACTTCAAAGGCTACGTTTAGTCTTGTGAATTTAACTGAAAATAAAATTTATGTTCAGAAGCTACATTTAGTGGCATTTTGAATTTACGTATGAGGTAGCCTATGTGTGGTCCTGCGCAAGGGTAAAGTTTGTTCGTACATACGAACAAATCTCAGATATGAAAACGAAATGGCAAAATACGGGCAAAATTGCTAATACAAACGATTTACATACAAAATGGTTCTGCTCACATTTCATGAAATTAGGTCCATTGTGTGTGTGTGTGTGTGTGTGTGTGGGGGGGGGGGGGTCTTTGATCATTCCTCCATACAGAATCAAAAACCTTTAGTATCCATTAGCCTGTGCTTATGAACAGGCCCATTTGATTCAAACCACAAAATGATGATCAGGTTCAAGGTCTGGAGCCTGGGATGTCCATTGCGAAACAGTAATTGTCTGCTCAGTTAACTGTTTCTCAGTTCATTTTGAGGTATGCTTAGGAGCATACATTTTCTGAACAATCCATCTTCGGCTTTCTGGCAGAGGGAACCGATTTCAGGGCAAAATGTCTTGGTACTTCATTGAATTAATTATTCCATTGATTCCATTGATCCTAAACGTAAAAAGGTCACGTAGATGCAAAACAACCCTGTCGATCCACCACCATGTCTCACTGTAGGTATGACATGTCCTTTTTCCCAATGCCAAACCCACTGCAGGTACGTGTGACCAAGGAGCTCAGTTTTGGTCTCATCTCGAGCAAGACAGACGCAAAACATGCATTCTCCAATTAAACATACTACACATATACGTAGCGCTCACATAACAATATGTCATTTGAACTGCTTGAACGATGCAGTGCACGGTGAGGGAATATTATTGCGTAATATTAGCAGTTGTGCCTTTGCTAAGCAGGCAAATTATAGGGTTGGGAAGATAGGGGGACGTTTTTTCCCAAGACAATCTGATAAATAAGAACACAGCAAAGGCTCGCTCTATGAAGGGCCAATGAAGCCCATACCCGGAGCTAAAATAAGGTGCCAAATACAACTACTAACATCAAAGCCTTTCAGTATAATTAATATCAATGATGCCCCCCTCCTTACAATTTCTCATAGACATGTAGATTACCTATTCTGTGTCGTTAATTATCCATTATCTCTCCAGGTGGCCTTAACACCTTTCACAGATATAAGAGGCAGTAGAACTTCTAGCCTACCGCTCTCTTCCGGACTTGGGCGCATCAGCGAAATTAAACGAGTCACACATTTGTTCCCATCACCTGTGTGACCCGGCAAGCTTTATCTCCGGCTTTCGGCGAGTGGAAAATGGAAAAGACGTCCCTCCTGCTGGCATCGGTCGAGCTCATTTCCATGCGTTTTTTTTGGTCTTTCTGAATAAACTCCCTTTTTCCCGGAGCAGATCTCTGTTTGTTTCCACTGAGGGTTCTGACCTACACAGGTTTGCCCACGGGTGCGTATGCCCTCGGTTGTGACCCTAAAATGCCAGGGCCAACCTCCTTTGTGAGTGACAGAGACAAATTTGAAATGTGTGCACTTGCTTTATTTCTTTCTCTTTGCTTTTCAGTCAAGCTGCGCTCACGGCGTTTGACACGTCAATCTAACAGTCTTTTAAGCAGTCATGGATTGCTAACTCTCCTATGCTTGGGCAAAAAAGCTTAATTGGTTCAATCATGACAACATTTATATCATAATGGCACTGTAGGACCAGGGCTTTGCAGCTTAATAAAATAAAATAAATTAAAAAAAGTAAATAAATATTGGCCTAATGTCACTTCAGCTTCAAATATCAATATTTAAAGATTAATTATATTGCTGTTTTGCATATATATTCAGTCTTGTTTGGTCAGCAACTCATGCGTCTGGCTTTATTGGCTTTAAGAAAGAAATACAAAAAAATAAACTAACCATGAGCATTAGTCATGGACAACCAAAAAAATAAGTCTTAAATTTTTCTATTTTCATAACAGGTTATACTGGAGTAAAGCACACATTTCAGGGTGATTGATTAGTGTGTGCTCTACAGGCAGCATTTGGCAATTAAACAGGTTTCTCCAAACAAGTCTGATAATGATGTGCATGAAACAGACAAACAGAAATCAAAAGATAAAATTAGTCACGCCTTTAAAAACAGTTCAGCACCAGAGATATGAACCACTCAGTTATGAAAAAGCTTCATAATTGGGAAAGTAACGTAGAAAATCCAGTCCAATTTAAATCCTTAAAGCACAACTGAACTTTGGTAGAACTTTGGGTCGTGTAGTTACCTGGCCATGATATGAGTCCAAATGGTGGCAAAATATGTTTGTTAGTTACTCTGTGCTCCCCTGGGGTGATAATTCAGAATAGGGTATTTGTCGCTCTCCATTTACTTCTAGAGGGCAGCTAAAACGGTCTCAAAATGACACTAGCACATATACGAACGTGAACGAAGCGGATTCTGTCAATACAAACAATAACTAGTCCTCTTATGTATTTGGCTAGAGTGCCTCAGATGGCCAAGCTGACTGTGTCCAATGTTCATCAGCAACCCATGCTTGTCAATCAAAAAAAAATAAAGATTATTCCCCTTCTGTGACAACTGACATGGGCAAATATACTTATAAATGAAAATGTTTCAAATCTGGCTTCTCATTTAAACTGGCTGGGAGTATTAAACAGACACATACAAAAACAGGAGTACAAAGCAGCCATTCATGTCCCTTGACGTAGATAAGTTTGGCTCTACTTATCCAAAGCAATTACAATGATTATTGTTTTGATTGCCTGTCCACCAGTGACAATTATTTCTCATCTTTCATCCGAAGAATAAGGGCAATGCAAAATAAAGCAAGTAGAAGCGCAAATTAGTGAACAATGCAAGAATCTTGGACAGCAAATGTAATAGCAAAGAGTTGAAAAGAAGAGGTGATGCATTGCAGCGGAGACAGAAATTTGTAATGTGTATGTATCAGTATTACAAAAAACTGAACATCAGAAGCTGTGTATGCAAATACATCCAACATAAATAACAAATATGTATTTGTAATAACGTGATATTTGCAATGGGAAAGACAAAATGATAAGCAATATGTGGTAACGTAGGTATTGTAGATTCCATCAGAGTAGGTTAGACTGGCCATCTGATTTTCTCTTCAGAGGATATAAGACTCCAAAAAAAAAAAAGACACTCCCTATCTTTCCCTTGATGGCTACCAAAGATAAACTCTGATCCACTTTGTCTATTTTGGTAGGTCATAGACTGCAGCTTTCATCAAATAAATGTATGCAGAAAGAGACAATTTGCTGCGTAATCACTTATTACGTAAGTCAGAGGAACGCATTCATAGACTTCAGAGCAGAACTGGCCCTATGCTGTGTGGTCTCAGCATAAAATAGTTAAGTTTGAATAAGTGGTGGTGAGTGTGTAAATTGGATCTTGATGGCGTCCACACAGAAAGGGACCCGTGAAGAAATACACACAGAAGAAAAGTAACCCATATGTACCATCAGCGGGGTGATTTTAGGGGTGTTTTCTTTAGAATTGAAACCCTCTGCCATCATAAGGAAACATCAGCACTGGGGGGAAAAAAAAAACATTCAGAGGAGGAGGAGGGATTTTAAACCAAAAGGGAGATAAGAGAAATGCGATAATCTCTTTAAAATGTTTAAATGACTCCTCCGTAATGGCCCTGAAGTGAAACCGCCTGCTGCAAGATATTGCATATAATATTTTGGAAAACAAGCAGGCTACCAGCTGTCTAAGACTGTAAGGGTCTAGCGAAATGATGAAGGAAACAGTAGCGCTCCCTGAAGTGGGATAAACTGAACACGTTTGTAGTGCTGCGTGCATAAGGAACATATTTTTTTCCTGGTCCGGTTTTTTAATGGGGACACAGTGAATAGAGCCTATAGGACTCGGTAATAGGTGCTCATTTTGTGTGCTAGTCAGGGTCCTTGCACAGGCAGCCTGGACTAATTTGTAGAGAGGAAAAAGATCATGCCTTGGGCTGCCAGACGGTCAGGCACTGCAATAATTAAGCAATAGTGAAACAAAAGCAAAGGCAATCATAAATATATAAGTATAGAAAATATATTTGATTTGGAAAAGTTTCTAATATATATATATATATATCATTATATTTTTTAATGGGCAAACATTGATTTAATTACAATATTTTCATGATGCTTGCAAGAAATGATGAGGCTCGGTTCCGATGTTGTTGGAAAGTTTTATTCAGTATCCAAGGAGTCAGTCCAACGAGACAGTCTGCAATTAAGTGGCAAGACATCAACACGCAAAGATTCTCTGGGTTCCGCGGACAGAGCAACCTTGAGCGCAATAGCTGACTCTAAATACCCTTCCCTCGGTCCTTAGTGCTCAAAGACAGGAGACAGACAGAATGTATATTCTACATCCAATATTTAACCTCGATGTCTGACTTGGTGACGCCGTGTGATCGGGGTGTCTGGAGTGGAGAAAGGAACCCTACGGGGTTGCTGACACTTTGAATTGATATTGCTTCAAAGCAGACAAATCTTGTTGCTTACGCAGTTTTAAGAAAGCCATGCCTTACATTTTTATGTGCACATCTCCATCAACTGCTTTTCAGCCCATACCAGGATTTTCATACCATCGAAATAGAGCGCCTAAAGGTGTCTCATTGACCAATCAGCTGAAACATATGCCTCGTCCAGCACATAACCGGAGCAAACCACAAACGTGAGCGGATATGACTCATTTATCACGATTAACAGCGGAGGGAACCTTTCTGATCCCCCACAATCTAATATCTGTCAGGGAGGTATGAAGAGAACCGTGAGAGTTCATCACCCACTCAGGCAAATATGTTTTATTCAATTCATAACACAGTTTATCAATTTCTTTTTCAATAGGAGGCACATTCAAACACAGACCAGGTCATATGATGTCTGGCTTCTGCAAGAGCAATATCTGTGCTATAGATGTGCAAAAGCTGGGCTGTGCTTGTTTAAAATATTATGAGAAGTATAATAATGGACACCACGTGTTACGTCATCTTATTATTTGGAAGACTAGCATGTCATTTTCCCCTAAACCAAAAATATGACTTAATGTTATGATAAGGTTTTGCCACGGTGTCACCTTTTTTTTCTTTCTGCCGCTCCAGTAGAATGCCTATTTCAATAGAAAACATTTATAATATAACAATATATACTCCTCCATCAACCAAAGACACTGATCATTCCTACTTCTATTTTTCAGTTCTAGAATTGAGGAAATCCTTTCATCGTCTCTGCTGTTTTTAATATTTGAGTTATCAAATAATTTTACAATAGGTATAAACAATAATTCACGTTCAAATGTATTTATCATTCTATATATCTGTGGCTTGTACTGGAAAGATCTTCAACCTAACTCTCTGTTCTCTAACTGTATGCACTCTGAACTCATGCCTGTCTCTTATCTTACTCCTCTTAGCAAGACATTCAGGCACATATATAAAGGCACATATATAGCATTCAGGCACATATATAAAGGAAATCTCATGCTTTTGGGAAAATGAACCCCGGCTGGTCTCTATGGAAACTGGTTACATCCCTAATGTGAATTTAGGCAGTCCTTAAAGGAGAAGTAACTGTTTACTTTCAGCAGTCTGACTCACTCAAATGTAAACTGGGCTTTGATAAAGGCACTTAAATAAAGGTATTTATCAAGAGTGTGAAACTGGTATATAGCAGCACACTTAAAATGGATTAGCATGTTTTCCCTCTTAATGATATTAGAAGGCAAAGTAATATTTCAGATTTTGACTGTCGGCTCCCATACTTTTACTCAGCTTCTTAGATGCCTGTGCCAGCTTATGGTTGCGTGTGATAGAATGCTTATGTTACTCATGAATCAGTGACCGCTGCATATGAATGCAAAATGCTTTTATGGGAAGTCATTTTTGTTGCAAAATGTTATAGTGCTGGGGAAAATCCCCACAAATCTTCCAGATACTGAATGCGTCATCTTGTATTTAGCAGCAGCCGTAGAGAAGCCTCTTCTGTTCACCTACTGTTTGGCTCTACTTCATTGTGTATTTTTAGCAGACATTGGCACGGGGGTAATCTGAAGCTCCTACCAGACAGGTTTGTTTTTCCTACATGCTCTAATACCATGATGCCTGTTTAATTAGTATAGGCAATGGCTTATCCATTTGTTCTGCTTCAGTTCTCAACCCCAGTTTTTGATCAGGGAATTAAGCACTGATATCAAACTTCTACTTCTATTTCTATTTCACCATTGGCTGCTTTGTATATATACAAGAAAAAATAATAAGAAAAAAAAAACATGCAGGGATTCACGTGAGCACTTGTGCACGCATGCGTGCAACACAGCACTGGAGGTGGTCACCGTGTCATGCCGTGAGCTGACAAGACACCGATTACCTCCTTTTATATACACTCCTTGAGGGTATGAGGTGCAAAACAGTAAGCATCACAAAATAGCAATTTCCAAACCACAATCGACACCGACTTCCAGAATGAAGGACACAGAAAGGTGTCCAGAGGGTTGGCGAGCAGATTCATGCAGTGGCTGTGTGGCAAAGTGTCTTTCCCCAGACCAAACTGTTACGAGAGGAGCTTCACTACTTCATCTAATACCAAACAAAGCTCTTCCCTAACAAAGAGCGTTTGTGTGTCTAATGTTGGCATGTAGGTGGAAACAAAACAGAGAATAAAGAAGCCGGCTGGAGATGGTCGGTGCAGTTCTCACCACGCTGGTTGAGGGCCAGCATGTGCTTCCTCTGTGAGCGACCCAGCTCCAGCTTCCCTCTAAGGGGGGAGTCTTCAGAGGTGTGGAAGTTGTTTTTCTTTGGTTGAAATCATCAAAACAAAACAAACTAAACTTGCCAGTCAACACTCTGCCTCTTCACGGCAATCAACCCCAAACAATGTTAGCTAACAAGCAGCATTTGACTGCTTTTAACTGGGCAGGGCACTGACTGCTTTTAACTGGGCAGGGCACTGAAAAATGGGCCTTCTTATACCTTCTCCCTAGTCACATGACTGCTCACAAAATGGCCTCTTCTCCTGACTTCAAAAATGGGAGATTGCACCATCTCACCACCCAGCAATAGGAAAAGATAGAAAGGAAAGATAGAAATCTGTGCACGTCCCTCCAAACAGAAGCAATAGGCCTCTTTAGGCCTGTAGTATAGC
This sequence comes from Synaphobranchus kaupii, assembly GCA_029718625.1. Classification (NCBI taxonomy): domain Eukaryota; kingdom Metazoa; phylum Chordata; class Actinopteri; order Anguilliformes; family Synaphobranchidae; genus Synaphobranchus; species Synaphobranchus kaupii. The sequence continues at coordinate 22,240,898 of CM056395.1, read as the reverse complement.
ACACTAATTAGGCCCTGGGTTTTCGACAGGGGGTCCTTGAAGGTGCTGTAGGGGGTCCCTGGCCAGACTTTATATACAATGACTACATGCAGATTTATATTTATACTTCAAAATATAGAGAAAAAGGTTGAAAACCCCTGAATTATGCGATGGACAGCGGCAATAAGCCACAGATGCTACGCTACCTGTTAGTGGGTCCTGGTCTTGCAGCCATCTCAGGTAACCAGTGTTCACCTGCGGCGCTGAATGGACACAGCCCCTTCTGCTCCTGCCTCAGCATCTTGAACAGGAAGAACATAATGTTCTGCAATGCAATCTCTTTAAAAAAAAACATCAAACATTGGTGATTGGTAATATGACATTTATGACATTGAGGCCTGTTTCTTTTTATTTTTGTTTTTAATCCTCTAGGGTGCATTGTGCATTCACAGTAAGTGAGAATTGGAAACCAAGAAGCTCATTATCTTCATTGTGGTGTGATACTATTTGATTTAATTCATATAACAGATAGATTATCACAAAGCTTTCAAATATCCTGGTTTTATTATAGATTTAATGTGAAATGTGCCTGCATTGCTCTATGATGATAAAACATCTTGCAAACTAATACTAACATGCTCCACCTACTCTGATATTCATATGCCACATTCTCTCTCTCTCTCTCTCTCTCTCTCTCTCTCTCTCTCTCTCTCTCTCTCTCTCTCTCTCTCTCTCTCTCTCTCTTCTCCTCTCTCTCTCTCTCTCTCTCTCTCTCTCTCTCTCTCTCTCTCTCTCTCTCTCTCTCAAAATTCAATTCAATTCAAAATGCTTTATTGGCATGACATATTTTAAAATACATATTGCCAAAAAGTAATAATCATAACAACAATAAAAGTAACAACAACAATACAGATTTTTTTTAGACATATAGAAATATACTACTAATAATAATTATACTGTAAATTAATCTGTAAACACCTACTCTGATATTCATATGCCACATCTCTCTCTCTCTCTCTCTCTCTCTCTCTCTCTCTCTCTCTCTCTCCTCTCTCTCTCTCTCTCTCTCTCTCTCTGTATGCGGAGATGTATTTACACTTGCTGCTGTTGCTTCTGCCGTGCATCTGAACTTGTTTCTCTCGAGCTTAACCACCTTTCCAATTTAGTTTGGCAGGATAATGTCAGACTCTCCGCCCCCATTTGCCTTTTCGTCCAGTCAGGCGTGTCCATGCAGGGATTGTAAGTTTTGAGTCCACACATTATTGACCCTTAAATGGAGTGCAACCCCCAACCCCCCGTCACCCACCCCCTTTATGTGTCCTTATAAACTTTTATTAACATTTACTATTTGAATGGCACATTTTGCAAGTTCATTGTCGGGCTTTAAGTCTAACAATTTGCTGCAACAGCAATTATGTTTGAATCGTTGAAAACAAGCAAACTATCTCTAGCATGCTTAATTGCTTTATTTATCAGGCCAGGGGGCTTGATGGATCATTGAATTTACTGAGACTATACAGAACAGAATAATATGCTGTAAATATTTGTATACAGAATAAAATATGTATAAAAGCACTATACAGTAAAAAAATTGAAGGGACTAATTAGATAATTCACTCGAAGAATTGGATAATAAACAAACAAATAAATAGATAAATAAATACATTTGCATGCTTTTACATACAAAGCAGATAACACCAAAAAAAAAGATTAATAAAAAAAAAACTTATATAAACCATATATTTACAAAAAGTGAGGCTTTTAACTTTTTTATCTTGCTATACTTTAATCAATTCCAATACGGTGCTTCTGGGAAACACACACACAAAGGAAGATAAAGTCCCCATCTATGATTAGTAGGTAAGGAAACAGAGTATTTGCCTCAAAGACATCCGGAAGACAACTAGCGGGCAACTTTTGAAATGCGAGGTTTTGTAGCATGTCATTAAGGGAATCAGCTACTAGCTAATACATCGAGTAAATGGCTATAGTATTGCCAGACCACTTCATCTAATGGAAATATGATCTCCTGAAGGTCAGCATCGCCATGTGGACAGCCGCTGTTGGACTACTCAAGCAGTTGGTCATTATTGCTCCGATACCAGCAGAAAAAAGTCAGAAGAGAATGTGTTCTGACAGCATTGTGTTTTTACCCTCTTAGACAAAGTCCTATTATTATCTCAGAATATCTCAAATCAGCCAATCATATTGCTCTTTTTAAAAGGATGGACTTTTTTGATTGGTTGTCTGCTAAGACCACGTATGGGGGGGTGGGGTATTATTGGGTTACAGTGCAAATGTTTCGGTGTTTCATAATCCTGGTTCCCACCTAAAATTGTAATCAGTTCCGTAGTGAATCACTTGTTGGCTTTCCTGTTTTCACAACAACAACATATTCTACATTGTGAATGCATACCAGAGAGCATGACCTTCCATGACCTTTGCAAATAAATAAAGTGTGAAAAGACAGCAAGCTTTCGATAAACAGGAAACAGAAATTAAATAAAATGCAATTCATGTATATTGTATAAATATGTGTTTGAAAATGTCTCATAATATTGTATTATTTAATGCAGTATCCTAAAGAGGCAGTAATGTTTGTAGTGTTGTAATGTTCCAGGCAAGGACCCTTACTTATTTATTTATTTATTTACTTACTTACTTATTTATGTATTTATTTATTTAAAATCCTAGAACACCAGCTGTTTGCTCGGGGTATTTGTCTTTAACATTGATTCACACATGGCATGTATATATTAAAAAAAAGTTAGACTTTGCGAACAATCTGCATGGATAATTTGGTCTCCAAATTAAAAAATAAATAAATAAATAAAATCCAACACTGACCTTGAATTTACTTGTCAGTCATATTTAATGGAAAAAAAAAACTGTCTGAACTGAATCTATTTTTATTTGAAGCCTCCCGATCCCCACATGAGACTGAACCACATTCTGATGACAGGCTTCCTCCCCTTCCTCTTCCTCCCCTGAACGTCTGTTTTTTTTGTTTTTTTCCCAGTCAAATGCATTCAGAAGCGTGACTTGCCCTTTGTGTAAGAGGATGAAAGACCACAAATCTCTCCGCCCGTCGGTCTCAGCAGAGTACAACGCCGCTCGGCACGTCGCAGGAGAAACTTGATGGTGAGGACTCAAACCCAAAGATCACTGAAAGCAAACCCAAAGATCATTGCCCTTGCCACTGGACCACAGACAAAGACATGTCTGTGGCCAGAATAATGCCGGTCCAAGCAAAGCATATGGGCAGGCTAATTAAAGCTCCCATTTCAGGTCTGATTATTAATGAATTCAGCTGTAAGGAGATAGCTGTAACAGGTGGGACAGGAACTCTGAAAGCCTGCGGTTTGAAGGCAGAGCGGGGGGCCGAGGGCTAAATTAAGACACAGGAGAGATTCTGATTGAGCCAATAAAGTGCTCCTCAGGAGAAAACACAGCACCTGGGGATAAGAAGCAGGGCTACAGAGACCTGGGTGGTATAGCGTGGAGCGGGATTACTTAGTTAGCTGGATAACTGCGCTGAGTAAAACCCGGAACGCTCCCAAATCTGGAACTGGGACTGGAGTAAAAAGAGTCGTTCCGGGTTTTACTCGGTGCAGTTATCCAGCTAACTATGTCATCCTGCTTGGTAGTACATCCCCCTGGTGGAATACAGAAACACGCTAACCTTGCATGTTCCCACCTTGTTTTCTTTTCTTATTTATTTTTTATTTTTTGTTCGTCCAGGGTGCCTAAATTGTCGAGGCGATAAAACTGATTACAGACATCTTTGCTGTTGCCACTGTATTTATTTGACACATTGGTTATATGAGTTATTAGAATTTCATCAAACTTTAATTTACTTCCCACCATTCTCATTTCCCAGGTTCTGCAGGCAAGTACTTTAGGAGAAAGATGCGATCACCATATTGTGTGTGGGCCGTTGAGCCTTTAGAAAAGTGGAACAGATTCAATGTAGGAACTGACTGGGGAAATGAAGAAAGGGTTCAGTTAAAGGAGACCATCTCAGCAGCTGCTTTGCGATGAAGGAATACGGCAGGAGCAAATATGAACGCAACTGTGAATCCGATTACATACAGCTGCATTATGTCCAGCATATTTAAAATGTGAATAATAATAATAATAATAATAATAATAATAATAATAATAATAATAATAATAATAATAATCATAATAATATTGGCATATGCAATATCAATAATAATAATAATAGTAATAATAATCATAATAATAATAGTAGTAATAATAATAATAATAATAGTAATAATAATCATAATAATAATAGTAGTAATAATAATAATAATAATAATAATAATAATAATAATAATAATAATAATAATAGTAATAATAATAATAATAATAATAATAATATAGTAATAATACTAATAATAATAGTAGTAGTAATAATAATAATAATAATACTAATTATAATAATAATAATTATAATAATATTGGCATATGCAATAGCAATCATAATAATAATAATAATAATAGTAAATAATACTCATAATAATAATAATAATAATAAAAATATTGAATAAAGGCATATTCATTGTATTTTTACATACATTTTCATGGATTAATCATGCAAATCCAAACAGATTTTCCTGAAATGAATCATGCAAATGTGAAGAAAGTTTTTAATCGTATAAAACAGAGCTTGAAAACACGCGCTAACAAATGTGGGTATGTTTATTATCTATTGATACATATATATTGATATATATATATATAGTGCTCATTTAAATCCAACATGATCATCTTCTCATAGCTCATAAGCTTAGACTGGTGATCAGTCTAGATCACTGCTTTTGACAGTGTCGGTCAAACGGAACAGCAAGATTATATGGATAAACTGCTGGGTGTCGCTGTCATGATCTCAAGCCTAGTTCAGATTTCAGCTTTCTGCTGTTTTGCCCCCTCAGGGGGTCAGTTTCTGGTTATATGTGCTGCCTCTTGGTGACATCATCAGAAAGCGTGGGCTTGGACCTTAATGGCCTTCAATACCCAGATGTATGCAATGCTAAACACAAGGCATCTTATGCTGCAAGTGTATTTGTCTGCCCCTTTTCTTATAAAATATGGATATAACAGACTTCATGAAAACTAAGCTACATTTCCATTCCTACAAAAAAATTACATTTTAATCGTCGGTTTAATGCTGTAAATATCTGTGCCTCTTATGGGATATGCAACTGTGAAGTATGAAGCTCCACCCATATTTTAAAATGTAAAATTGCTGTCATTGCAATGATTGTAAAAATGAATTATACTGCGGTGATACTGCAGTCAAAAAATAACTTTTTCCATTGAAAACACGATGTTTTGGGTTAGATTATGATCTTACACAACTGTTTTTGTCCGGAAATCTCATGTTTAGTCAAAATGGGTGTTTTCTGAGTTTCTGTGTAGGCTTACCAATACGCTGGTGTCCGGGGGTTCGTGACATCACGAGATCCTTAACATAAAAATGGATGGCGTTGAGGTGATCCTAGGGTGGTCTCGGCTGGGCACGTGGTATAAAAGCAGAGACCAACATTTTTTTTTCCCTCTAACTAGCTAGTTCAAATTCAAATGCGAATTGCTTTGTATTACTGCTAAAGTTAATATTATGACTTATATGGACACACCCTTTCACTCCTTGACTGTATGAATATTCATAATATGATTGCGCGGCATCATCGTCATATCGACCACACCTACTCATGAGTTCCAGTTCAAATTGAAGCGGTAAAAAAGGCCTTAGATACTCTGCAGTATCTCTTTAACATGGTAAAATTAACACATTATTTATTTATTATATTTTTTTTCTTTTTTAATGGATGTTTTTTTACTATGGACGTTAATGAAGTGTTGAATTTGGAGTATCAACATATGCACAGCAGATATATGTGAAGGAGTGAAAAAGGACACAGTCCTGATTGGTGCAGGACTGAAATAGAAATAAATACACATTTCCATACACTCATATGAAATGTGATGTCCTGCAGTTTAATAAATACTTCATTCATTAATTCAACCAAATATTCATCAAACTGCCCCAGCTTTAGTTTACTGCTGAGATATTTTTTGATTGTTTGTTTCTTTGTTCATTTATTGGCTGTTCTGTTCTCTTACTTTCTGCTAAAAAAACCTTCTGGCTGAAAATGTCCTTGTGTTTGTCCTTTTTTCATTGAGTTCAAGTAGTCATTTGAAATTTTTGCATTTCATCCCTTGTTTGCAGGAATCTGTGGCACATTATAAACGTGTTATTCAACCGATTCCGGTGCCATTGTTAGTTTTCCACTCGGATGAATGTACCATTTAATTTCATTGAGCGAAACATTCTCACGGCTTCAAGACGAGAACTCGCCGAAAGTCAATTAGAGTGCTTATTATGTCACTTTCATTGCTCATCCTTTATTTCTGAGACAGAGGCGGCAGCTGCACCGCAAGCCAAGAGGATGGCACAATTACTGCAATGCCACGCGTTTCGTTCCAAACACAAATGATAACATTTTCATTGAAAATCCTTTGGGTTACTCAGGTTTATTGTCATGGTTTTCACCTATCTTCCCTCTGTTGCTACGGTTTTTATCTCTTTCCCATTTTCTCTTTTCAGTCTATCGGATTTTTTCTGCGTTCCATTTCGGAGTTTTCATTCTCCCCGCTAATTATTCGTTTCACCTGTTCTTTTACCTCTCAGGTATTTAAACCCCTCACTTCCGCCTCTTGGCGCTTCTTTGTCATTTTGTGTTTTCACGAGCTTAGGGTTAGTAAGTTTTTGTCTCTCTGCTTTTGTGAGAATTAAGATTTATTTTATTACGCAGTACAGACGTTCTTCCACTTAGAAGCCTAGGGGAATTAGGGTTTAGTTTCCCTTATTGCTCTTCCCTCTCCCTCGCTCCCACTCTCATTTCTGAGAGTGTGAGTTTTATTTTTATTTCATTTATTTCACCATTTATCGGGCGTTATAGCCACGTACCGAAGGTGTCTTGTTTTTTCTATCCTCTTTCGCTATCTCTTTAGCGTTAGCTATTTGAGATTTAGCTGTGCCCGTGTTTACGTGGCTAGCCCGTTTTATAGGGGTGTGTTATTATTTGGCACTGCCAGGGACTTTCTATCCCTTTTTTCTGTTATCGCGTTTGGTTCATCGCAATTCGGCACAAACCCTTTCATTTATGGCGATAAAAAATGATGTCTGTTCACAGCATGATTACACGATGGCACCAAAATGCAAATTGTGTTTTCATTTCGCTTTAATTGAGTATTATGGATAACTCATAATCACTTTATCGGTTAGAAGTAATTGAACGATTAATTAAGATAATTGAGGTACCACAATGTATTGATTGCTTAACAAGTTGCTTCAAAGTATCTCTTTGACCCCTTGGTATTGGAAGACTGGACTACCGGTTAATAAAATGAACAACATATGCGCTATACTTGTTAATATATGCATATGCTTTTAACAACATGGGATATTTATGATGTAAAGGCCCATACCTCTGGGGTGATTTTCATTCCATTTAACTTAAGTTACTTTTGGAAGTAAGACGTGGGAATTTCAATAACTCTATCCACAGTTCTTTATTTTATTTTTTTCTTCGAATGCACAGTCCATGGGAGAGTGCCACGGAAAGTAGATTTGTTTTACACTTCAAACCACAAGTCGCCGCTGAGTCACATTGTGTGCTCGATTGCAGTTGAGTGGTGAACAATATTCACAGTGAAGTGCTCAGGTCAAAGTGGCAGAGCCAAGTTGTGCAGGTGTGGGCATTGTGTCTTTGACCACTTTACCAAGCATGCCAAGAGTACAGCAGTACAGTATCATCGGAAAGTGTGTATTATTCAACTTCTAGCTGCAAACATGCTTTATTCCCAAGGTATGCACGGATGCTTGTGTATATAGGCTGCGCATGTCTACAAATGTTCCAGTTCTTTAAGGAACATGTAACCCAACATCTGCATTTCAAAATGGAAAATGATATTAAGACAGCGTGTGTTTGTCTGTGCGTGCGCACACATTTGTGAGTGTTTGTGTATATACAGTACGTTTGCAGAGTAAAATCCGCTTAATTGCATAATGCCATTTGTCGGCGAATTTAATGCGATTATCCAGTTAACCGGAGTTGATTAAACGAAAGAGCCCAGATGGTAACAACGGAAGCCGGCAGACCTGGCGGCTCGCCAGGACCAGGAGAGAGGACCACTGGCTCACTCCTCACATGCTTTTCTTAGCACTTAAACTTCCATACATGTTCACTTTCCTTCCTGACTTTCCCCATATTAGATCAACTCATTTTTTATTTTTTTATATAAATGTCTGAATTCTATCATTAGTCACTTGACCGTGCCGTTGGAGTGCCTATGGGGACCCCTGGTGGATAACCATGGAAATACAAGTTTAAATCCCTGCAGGTCACATGGTGGAGCTGGAGCCTGCTGGCCCAAGTTATATGGCATATTAGCAACTTTAAGTATTTCATGTTAAATTGTGCGGTACAGGTCAAGTCGTTCCTCTTCCTCTCTGGCATGGCGGACGTCTGATAATGGACATCACACACCCGTGCGTGAACACAGAAAGACTGAGACAGGAGACAGAGACTGCTAACAACAGCTGAACGTGCCTGCCAACTCAGGCGTCCAACATCAACATTATTTTCAATAGAAACTTCGTACTGTAGTACATGTTAGTTTTGTGGACTTGTATCTTTATTGGTGTGATTGTCAGTTATATGTATCGTGCATGTGCCAACTTTTAACATATATTTATAGGTAATTACTCAATGTAATTGGACATAAGCCGATGCAAATATGCAATACTCATTTATGCAGATATATGCAATCTCTTTACAATGGAATTAATGGGAAATGGTTCGGTAAATTTGGCAATTCTATGCAAATACCCAAATTATGTGATAATCTGCAATAGATTAAATGTATTCTACTTTGTGTGTGTGTGTGTGTGTGTGTGTGTGTGTGTGTGTGTGTGTGTGTGTGTGTGTGTGTGTGTGTGTGTGTGTGTGTGTGTGTGTGTGTGGGCCATTCTACAAAAGTCATGCAAATTGCTGTCCCTCTCTGATAAAAGTAAGAAATTGACCAATACAATCTTTCAATGCTATATAATTCATTAGATCATGTTATGTTTTAATATAATCCCAGATATAAATTGCAGTAAGTACGGAGTTTTTGCAAAATTTAATTAATCCAAAGTTTTATTAGATTTAAAAATTCAGGTTAATTGATTCAAATTCAACAGCAGTCAAGATTTCTTTTCAAAAATGTTATTTTCAAAGGGGTGAATTAAACTTATCAATTGGGTGTGTAATTTTATTTCAAAAGCAGGGTTTACACCATGTTTCGGTTGTGACATATTTAGGAGCAGTCAGTAAATGCATCCTTATTCTGAAAAAATTACATGAGATTGCACTGTACATCTAGTATATTTATGTATCTCAAATAAAATGTAACACATATATTATAAAATAATTTTGCAAAAAGAATACAAAAAATTCACTTTTCTCCAACCCTCAATTTGCACGACTGGCCCATATATATAAGAATGGCCCATATATATATATATATATATATATATATATATATATATATATATATATATATATATATATATATATATATATATATATATATATATATATACAGATGCTTTCCGAAAAATTAGAATATCATGGAAAAGTTTTTTTTTTTCCATAATTCCATTCAAAAAGTGAAACTTTCATAGATTATAGATTCATTACACACAAAGTGAAATATTTCTAGCCTTTATTTGTTTCATTTTTCATAATTTTGGCTTACAGCTCCAGAAAACCCCCAAAACAGTATTTCAAGAAATTAGAATAGTGTGTCGAAAATCAGCATTTACTGCAGTTATTTCAGAGAATGAATGTTTTAGACTGAGTGTCACTATCATCTAATTTACTCAAAACACCTGCAAAGTTTATCTCAGTTTGGTTCAGTATGGGGAAGACTGCAGACTTGACAATTGGCCAGAAGACCATCATTGACACCCTCCAGAAGATGGGTAAGCCACAAAAGGTCATCGCTAAGGAGGCTGGCTGTTCACAGAGTGCAGTGTCCAAGCATATCAATAGAAAGTTTAGTGGAAGGGAAAAATGTGGCAGGAGAAGGTGCACAAGCAAAAGAGATGACCGTAGGCTTCAGCGGATTGTCAAGCAAAGACGATTCCAAAATTTGGCGGAGATGCAGAGGGAGTGGACTGAGGCTGGAGTCAGTGCTTCAAAAACCACCACGTACAGATGTATCCGGGACATGGGCTACAACTGTCGGATTCCTCGAGTCAAGCCACTCCACTCATTCTCTGACATAACTGAAGTAAATGCTGATTTTCGACACACTATTCAAATTTCTTGAAATACTGTTTTGGGGGTTTTCTGGAGCTGTAAGCCAAAATTATGAAAAATGAAACAAATAAAGGCTAGAAACATTTCACTTTGTGTGTAATGAATCTATAATCTATGAAAGTTTCACTTTTTGAATGGAATTATGGAATAAAAAAAAACTTTTCCATGATATTCAAATTTTTTGGAAAGGATCTGTATATATACGTATATACACTGCCTGGCCAAAAAAAAAGTCGCCGTTGCACCTGTCATGCATAGTGCCTACTGTACAAGCCTCTGGAGGCAGTGTTATGATCTGAGGTTGCTTTAATTGGTCAGGTCTAGGCTCAACAACATTATGCAGCAATAAAATGAAGTCAGCTGAGTACCTGAATGTACTGAATGGCCAGGTTTTCCCATCAATGGGCATATTCCAGGATGACAATGCCAAGATTCATCGAGCCCAAATTGTGAAAGAGTGGTTCAAGGAGCATGAGGAATCATTTTCACACATGAATTGGCCACCAGAGTCCTGACATTAAACCCACTGAAAGTCTTTGGGATGTGCTGGAGAAGACTTTACGGAGTGGTTCGACTCTCCCGTCGTCAACACAAGACCTCGGCCAATAATTAATGCAACTCTTGACGGAAATAAATGTTGTGACGTTGCATAAGGTTGTCAAAACAATAACACTACAAATGCGCGCCGTAATCAAAGCTAAAGGCGGTCCAACAAAATATTAATATAAATTTATTTTTTTTGGCCAGGCAGTGTATATACATACTGTATATAGCAGGATATATATTTTGCAACACCATTAAGGGCTCTGTATAAAAGCTCTAGGATGTGCTGCTCCTACTGCATTCAGTTTCATGTAAAAGCTTAATTCAATGGGAACCAGCAGAGTTACATTTGAAAGTTATGTAAGTGGAAATTCCCTCACGCGTTAATTGAAATGGCCATTTAACACATGTGGAGCACTAGGTTAAGCACCATTTTAGATTAATTGCAAGATGAAAATTAACCATTACTGTAGCTGAGCTGGCACTGTAATCATTCCCCATTTTCAACCCTGTTTAAACAAAATGAGCCATTTATGAGTGGCCCTTCCCAGTGTGTTGTCTATTTTTATCATTTTTCTTTCAACTTAATCAAATGCAGGTGGTTTTTGATTTTTTTTTAAAAAACCGGATGATTTTATTTAATTTATTAGCATATTAGCACACCATTTATTAAGATTAATTTATATATAGACACACACACACACACACACACACATCTTGGATTGCAGTCCGACGCCGTTAATTAAAACTATTCAGCTCATATGTATTTATATTGCTGCAGAGGGAATGGTTTGCTATAAATTTCCAAAGGTTATTGTTATGCCTTTGATTTGTAATGATGGCTGGTTTGATTAAGAGTGGAGGTTTGACTGAGCATAATGAACAGGGCATATGCCCAGTAGGTCCGTTCACAGTACACTATTTCAACCTGAAGGTGGTTACTGTGGAGACTTTAAAACAGTATGATACATTAACTTAATTAATGTACACTGTCATAACAGTTATTACGGGGTTATCACAGAGGGATATCAAGCATAATTGTATATCAGCTAAGTGTTAGCTCTCTTGGCTCGGCCGCTGAAAGTGAATCATTCTCAGTCTATTGACGATCTCACTCCAATCACTTTCTATCCTGTCACATTATTGAACCCTGGGCTTTCAGAGTGTACACATTATTTGCTGATAAGTTCAAAGTCCTGGACTTGTGGGGGTGGGGAGTTATAATTTGGACGCATAGTCAAATACAGTAAATATGTTAAATCTGTTACAAGAGTAGTGTCATCCATTGTGTCAGGAGTAGTGCAATGGAGCAAGATCAAAGCAAAAAGAACAAACTCATTTTAAATATAATACATCCCACAGTAGGCCTACAGCCAATGGGGAAAAGCGTTACAAACCAAGCACGTTCATTCGATGAAAGGGATAGTAAAGAAACAGTATATGTTTAAATGGTATAAAAACACAATTTAAACTGAGAAGACTTAGGAAATTCCCTAAGCAGCATCTAGGATAGGAAGAGAAAATAAACCAACAAATAAACAAAAAAAAAAATATTGAGTTTGTTTCTCCAACTTCTGGCATGGCACTAGAGAAAACCATATCTCCCCAGGAATGAAACTTCAAGTTGCTGAGTGCTAGGAGGCAAGAATCATCTTTCACTCTTCCAGTGTTTCCTATTGGATTTATGTTATATTTGAACTTGATATGTTGAAAATACAAGAAAAAAATATGCCTTTAAATCATAGATAAATAATCTATTCAAAAGGAGTGTGCACTATTCTCACAGGACTGTGTACGCTCATCTACAAATACAGTCTGAAGTACTACAAATCATGTTGGGGGTTATTTTAAATAAATGTTGTTTACTACAGTGATCATCAAAACATTTTGCTGCCTTTGCGGAATCCACAGTTTGTGAAGAACGCGAGCATCTCCTGGGCTTTTAAGGGTCTCGTTCTTGTGTCGTTGCTCTGTTTTGAACAACACTCAGTAAGACTATAGCTCTTGCATGAGCTTGGCTTGGGTCTGAAGAAAATCGATCACACTGAGGTATATTCCCATATAAATGAATCATACTTACCACTATTTCTCCCCCCTGTGTGCAGGAAAATAAAGAAATAATGGAATAGTTTTTAAAAAGTTGCCCAACCACAACTAGACAGCGCCAGAACTCCCTCGGGTTATCATATTTGTGGACTCCATTAGGTCAGGGATTCTCAAACTATGGTATCTGGTCCAATCCAAAGGTCCCAGCCGGTGAAGACCTACTCAACTGCCGATGAGGGAACATCAAGTTTACTGGAGATGTGTGAAAATGTATTCCATCTTAATTCAGGATGGTCTAAAACAGGGTCTCCCCAAACTTGTTCCCGCGGATCCCCCTGCATGCTGGTTTTTTGTCCTGTCCTTGAGAACGTACAATAATGCCATGTTCTCCGTGATTTTACCGCAATTAATGTCATTGAGAGTACACCTTTACATTGATCTGTGATTTCCAATTGATTTCTGTTAGCATGGTTTTACCAGAAAAACAGGGGTATTCCATACTAAGTTTGGGAAACCCTATTCTAAAACTCACCCAATGTTTTTTGCAATCCTCCGGTGTTGTAGTTTGCGGTCATAGATGTTTTGTAAATATATTGTACTCTAAACCAAGGCAAGGCAGTCTGCTACCTGGAAAGCCAGAGATGTGTCATGTTTGATTCTTAAGTCCCAGCCTGTGCTGTTTATTCAGATTCTGGATGGTGAAACATTTGGGTACTTCCAGCACATGGGGACCTGCATTCACCAGGTTACATCTTGAGTTCATATCTGCACTTCTTCGCACTTCTTATTCTTCCTGAATCATTGGCTTAACAACAGCATCTGTGATATGATAATATTTGAAAGACACTTGTGAAGTCTGAGATCACAATATAACAAAACTTTTGCATAATGTTTACAGTGTTTAGTTTAACCATAGCACAAGCTGTGTGTTTGTTTGTTTGTGTGTGTGTGTGTGTGTGTGTGTGTGTGTGTGTGTGTGTGTGTGTTTGTGCGTGTGTGTGTGCGTGTGCGTGTGCGTGTGTGTATGTGTGTGTGTGTGTGTGTGCGTGTGTGTTTGCATGCCTGCATGAGTGCGTGCGCGCACTCGTGCTTGGGTGCATGTTCCTGCATGTGTTTTAATCAAAGAATAATTATGTATGTAAGAAGTGCCGGTAGTACATTTTCATTTGAGAGAAAATGATCTTTTGGGTTGGCTTAGTAAGTCCAATCACGAACATCCTCAATTAAAATATTAATCAATGCGACAGGCAAAACAAGCGTTTCATCTTCAACTCAACTGCAATTAATTGCATGGAAAGTGATGTCTAAACAAACTGTGTTTATCCAGTTCAGTCCTCATCGGGATGTCACAAGGGATTAAAAAAAAAGATCTCTCCGAGAAAACGTCACGTTCGCAAGTCGTTGACTAACATGAAAAATTTGAGCCAGTTAATTATATGCTTATTATAACTATGTGTAAGTATGCATATACACTGCCTGGCCAAAAAGAAAGGCGCCGTTGCACCTGTCATGCATAGTGCCCACTGTACAAGCCTCTGGAGGCAGTGTTATGATCTGGGGTTGCCTTAATTTGTCAGGTCTAGGCTCAGCAACGTTATGCAGCAATAAAATGAAGTCAGCTGAGTACTTGAATGTACTGAATGACCAGATTATCCCATCAATGGACATATTCCAGGACGACAATGCCAAGAATCATCGGGCGCTGTAATCAAAGCTAAAGGCGGTCCAACAAAATATTAGAGTGTGTGACTTTTTTTTTTGGCCAGGCAGTGTATATAGACATGTTTGTTTATATTTCTAACATTTTAATTTATCTTTCTTTTTTATTTTTTATTTTCACACTGTCTATGAGATTGTAATTTTATTTGAGGGGAGGTTATTTCATAAGCCCGTTTGGGCTCCTAACTTCTCCTGCACAGTATTGCCTATGTATTCTTTCTTTTCTGTAACATTTTTTGTGTGCTCATAAACTAAACTAAACTAAATATGCTTAATGCTAAACTTATTCAAAGCAAACTAGAGATTAAAATGGTAAAGATATGGTGCTACCAGGACGATGCTCGGACCTGTCCCGGATAAGTGAGCTGCGGGTGCATTTCTTCCAGCTAGTGATGTGCAGTTTACGAATGAATCGTTCTTTTTGAACGACTCTTTATTCTCTTTATGAGTCGTTTGATTCGACTCACCAGTTCGAGCGAATCATTCTTACCCCCGGCTCTGGCTCTTAGCTCTGACTCCAGCTGATTTGTGTGCAGCCTGCCTTCTGTCCATCACTGTATACCTCCAGCCAGCGCCCCTATACAGTGGTTCCTAGGGCTGTTATTGGTAATGCACCTCATCTTAATTTTCCCTTTAGCTCATAATGGTTGAGGTTCAGATACGGACCAAGGAAACGTGATGCTCGATCAGTGCATAGATTCTAATCTGCCTTATTCAGCGACTCACAGGTTAGCCAGACACCTTAACTTGCAGTTGCAGTGTGACTCTGCTTCTGGAACTTTAATTAGATTTTTCATTTATTCTGTCTTATTTTTTATTTTTTTAATCTTCGCAGTTCTTTCCAGCTTATTACGGAAGTTTGGGGCACAAACGTGGTTTGTCTCTGTGGAGCTAGATTAAAATTCTGCTCCTTTGAACACTAATATGTGCACCTTCAAAGATGAAAGCACAATATTTTGGGATAAAAATGCATAACTCTTTTTATATATATATATATATATATATATATATATATATATATATATATACACTTTTCCTAAAATATTATGTACCACCCTTACATATGCAGGGATTAGAAAGGGGCAATAACAAATGAATAGTTGTTGAAATATTAATGAATTAATCCCATGGTGGATGGATGAATCTTGGAAGAGACTGAAGTTATGCATGTTTTTCACCTGGCCTTCTGTTAGTTGTGCTAGGGGTGTGATAAGATGCAAAGTGAATAATTGTAATGTATTGCATTGTACAGTAAGCAATCTTTACTAAGCCAAGATAGACAAGCAAATTGCAAGATATGTGAAACCTTGGATCTAGTAATAAGAATTAGTGGACATACTTTATTTACTTATAGTATATGTGTATACAAATCAATACAAATGATGTTGCCCTGAATGTTAAATTATTTACATTTAAACTGCATTTATGTCACACCTAATTGTCCAAATATGTCATGTCCGAATATTCAATAATTCCAAGTAAGAAATTAAGAAATGTTGTTTAGAATGATGTTTTAATCCAATGTTACAAATTCAGGTGAGGTGGGATATAAAAATATAAATATATATATATATATATATATATATTGTTAATTATTCTGTATTCTTAACCCATTTGGAATACCATGCAAGAATGGCAAGAGGTTTCACATGTAGATGAATTAGATGATGGTTATAACGATGAGATGGGAATTTAGTTCCAGTCCTCTATATATGTTAATTTATCTTACAGGTGTGACATTTATGAAAATATTTTGCTCAATAAACATGCTGACATGTTCTCTCGCAATGTCGATGCAGTGTAAAGCAACATTTGAAAGGACTCAACATATGTCCAAACTAACTTTTTTTGGAACACGTGAATGCACTCGTGCAAACTCCGAATGGAAACCATATCTTGAGCATTATGTACACATAATGCATGCATTTGCACTTCCGCAATATAAACGTCGCCAATACTATTTTCATAACAACTTGTAAACATTTTATTTCTTCCAATTCATATGGGTGTGCATGTAATACATAACCGCTATCGAGGTTGTACCGTTCAACACAAACAGAGAGTCAAAGTACTTCAAACAACACGGATTAAAGTATTTTCACTTTGAATTGAAATTGATGCGAGTGGTTGGCTCTCTAAGGGCCACTATGCTGATGAGAAGAGATAGAAAAAAGTACACAAGGGCCTCCACCCTGTCAGTGTACATCAATTTAAACAAACAGCATGTAGACCTACTTAAGCCTAGGGGAACAAACCTAAAGGAACACACTGCATTTCTCTCCTGTGTAGCAGACAGCAGATGAGTCACGATTTCGGATCCCTTTCTTTAATTTCTTTCTAGGACTTCTATTCATCTTTGCCAAAACAGCATTGATAGACTGCACAGCCTTTCTCTGCAGTGTAAGTTGGTCAGCGCATGCCAAGCGTTTAAGAATTTCACAAAAGAAAATCGGATTATACTGATACAGATTCAGGTAATATTATGTTTGGCCTGGATTCAGTGAAAGCCTATTGGTCACTATGGTTAGGGGGAAAAAAAGGAAAGGGGGAACAAACAGCATATCCTTGCAGGTCTCCAGAAGCAAGACTGGCCACCCCTGGGGTAGAGTATACCACACCATGAATGATATAATATTTATGGATCTAGTGGCATCTGTATTCTGCTGTATTTAATACTGATTAAGGGCAGCAAATGACCAAGTGGGTTCACTTACATGAAATTAATTGTGGTCATTTTGTCTTTAAATGACCCCCCCCCCCTTAATGGAACAATATAGCTACACTTTCAATTGAGATAATAGGGCTCTCACCCAAGCAAAAACATTAATTACAAAGAGGCAGGGACATTTACTACAGACGTTGTAATCAGACACACTCTATGACAAAGTGCTTTCATTGGGATACGCACTGGCACAGTCTAGATTTGATACTTAACCGTGGAGCCCATCGATGCACTAGAACAGTACACCTTAACAAGTGAGTGAGTCCTGCAGCAGCCCTTAAAATTATATTTCTAGGCTGTCATTTTCAATATGGAGTTGTTTGAGAATGAAAGAACTCAAACCAATTAAAGGTTGTATAATATTCCTTGTATAAATCATTGTATGAATATGTTTTCATATCTTAAAGGGGCAATATATCATTTGAAACCCCATCTAGCGTCCGCAAGGGAGAACAGCAATCCAAACCTAAAGGATGACACCGTCAGTCAAAACTTTGCCCCCGCAAGTCCAAGATTCTAGCACTACCTATGGTTCATTGTTGAATGGGATGGGAAGCTGGCTATTGTAGCATCCAAAATGTCAACCAATGAGTCTTAAAATAATTGAATAGTATGTTTATATAGCAACTTTGCACTATTTTATAGCAATGCATCAGCTACACAGATTTCTAGTGCCCAGTGAACATTTTTGTGTTGAAAAGTTGGTGAAAAGTGGTCTAGGCGTTCAGGTGAAAACCCAGCTACATTTGGTTGAAAAGTGAAAGTTTTCTAGCTGACTAAGATGTAGCCAGGCCATATCTGGATTAAAACTGGCCTGCAGTATATTGGGGTTTACCTAGTCCGTTTATATCAAAATTTCTCTCAACCTAGATTTACACCCCTCTAGATGTCTAGATTTCAGCTTTTGTTCACTGGGACATTATTTGTCTTTTGTGGGCTAGCTGTGTGTGGTGTTGTGGTCGATATGCACGTAGATAACATTAGCTATGATAGAACGATAGCTAGACAGCTAACATTAGCATTCTTCATTAATTATACAGCTTGGAGAATCCTTTTCCAGCGAAGTCAGCCATTTCTTCACTGAAACTAACTAGTATCACAGGGAGACAGCGGTAACCCCAGTATCACAGGCAGACAGCGGTAACCCCAGTATCACAGGCAAACATAAACACAATTTACAGACTGTAAAACATATTTGAAATTACAAATTCATAGTCAATACATTTTTACTCAACATTTTTCTGCAAGCTCTGTGGATGTTTTTTTTTTTTTAAATACATTTGTATGCAAGAAAAAAGTTATCTATAGTAAACCTACCTTTAACAATTATTGATCTCCAGACTGAATGAACAGACACTTAACCACCCACAACTCTCCAAACCCAATGCAATTCCCTGTGTGAGGACATTATGTATAATGTACTAACTACAGGAAAATGATCAGAGAGACATTGTATAAATCCTCCTGGGGGTATACTACGAAGGAAGCTTAACATACCCAGGGTATCTTTGCATCAGCTGGCTTTACAAGACCTAACAACCGCAATGAGATAAAGGTGGTTATACAGCATACTCCAAGTGCCTGATACAGCCTACTTAGAGAGGTAACAGGAAGCAGTGAAAATACACCCCCGGAAACCAATGCCCCTGTGGCATGGTGTGCTTCCATGTTGAATTAAGGAAGTGTGTCATTTTATGCATCTTATAAATACATAATAAAGGGGTGTGATTATGATATCACCAATCCCATTCAAATCAGATCGTGGGGTAAAAAGGCCTACTCAGTTGCAGTGCTTATGGCTTTAGCATTGCTTATATTCCAAGGAGCCACTATGTGGGTTGAATAAGTGATGGTAAGGCAAGATAAATTCCCACAATAAAGGTCCCCATGCACGCAAAGGTAGTTCTAAAATATCCTCTTTCCTGCTAAATTCCTTCCAACTTCTTTGGCCTAAGGTATAAAAATTATAACTTTTTGAGGGGCAGAATTCATAAAGGTGGGCCAGGAGAAAAGGGACCATTCAGATTTATTCAAAGTAGGGCCAACGGCCAGAGTTAAACAGACCCCAGAGAAAATTGCACTATGCAGAGTATTTTATAATACATGATAATATGTTCCTTTCCTTTTCATTTTTTACAGATGGAAAATGTATTTACTGATCATTATTAGGGGTGTCACGATTCTCCAAATCCACGATTCGATTTGACTTTCGATTTTAAGGTCACGATTCGATTCGATTTTCGATTTTTTTTCAGCACTATTTTTTTTTCCAGCACTATAGTCTAACT
Source organism: Synaphobranchus kaupii (assembly GCA_029718625.1). NCBI lineage: Eukaryota > Metazoa > Chordata > Actinopteri > Anguilliformes > Synaphobranchidae > Synaphobranchus > Synaphobranchus kaupii. Next base: position 22,221,222 of record CM056395.1, on the reverse strand, counting down.
AATGGCTATGCCATTGTTAGACTATCGAGTCTTGATTTGTAAAGAAAAATACTTGTTTCTCAATAAGTAACTTTTATTTGAATAATAACAATTATAAATAATAACAAAAATATGAGAATATTTAAACACACCTAAACAGTTAAGAGCTTTATCAAAACTAGACTCTAGAATAATAAACAGTTGAACATTTACCACGCTATTAACAATTTACACATTGGTTTTATGCCCTGACAACGGTCATTTACATTTACATTGTCGTCAAGGCAATTCTGCATTAAATGCTTAAATCCAGCGTTCTCCACCACCGAATAGGGTCGCATGTCCACTGTTTCCCCTACCATTATCTTGGCCGGGCGGCCAACTCACGTGCCGCCCGGCTTGGACAAGAGGGAAAATAAATAATTTTTATGAAAAAAATAAATAATTTATATTATTCTTTTTTTTTTAATATAATCTTTTTTTTTATTTTTTATGTAGCTGCAATATTTCCCTTACCGCAGAATGCGGGAATGATCAAAATAGCATCTGGAAGAACCCAAAACAGCTTCGGTTTCCCGTTAGGCCTAATTCAAATTTTCAATGGCAGCGCTGATATTATGAGGGTGTAATTATAGTTTCCGCCTCTACGCAAAATGGCGCACTTTCACTGCCCGGCCTGAAAAAAAAACTAGGGGAAACACTGCATGTCTGATGCTACAAACACTCCTATTGCGCTAGTTATTTCTTTAGCGCAAGTTGAATTTTGTGGAAGCTTGGCTCTAAATGAGAATGGAAGAGTTGCCTGTGTCAATGTTTTTTTCCCAGTCAAATCTATTTCTTTGTGATGCCTGCGAATGTGTCCTGCCATATTTGACGTGTTGCCTGAGGTGGTGTATGGTACTCGCGTGTAGCATAGCCGACAAACTGTCGTTTTTTTGTCAATGACGCGTTCGTTATTTATATAACTCACAGGGAAGGCAAAGCCACACCGGTGACTTGAGGGAAGCAGGAGGATTTTGCAGTTCTGTTTCTCCATCTCCGACTCCGGCAGTGGCCAATGTGTGTCAAAAAGTAATGCAGGCTACCGGTAAGCTAACGTTAACTAGCAGCTGTGTCTTCTTTGAAATATCGTTGTTTTTTTTTCTTTGGACGCACGCCTGCGTGGACGAACAAAATGCAGTGGAAGGCGTCAAGTTTCGTTTTGTCGGAAACGCTTACATTAGAGATGGCCAAGTAGGCTACTTTTTTTACATTTTACCCATCACATGAAAGGCTAAGAAGAGCGCGCGGGGGGGCGGGGGTGGAGAGAAAAAAAAAAACTTGGAGAATCGCAAACCAGCTTTTGATTTCGAAGTTCGAAATCGAACGCTCATTTCGATCGATTTTCGATTTTGAATCGGTATCGTGACACCCCTAATCATTATCTTGCTTTCAGCTTATACAAATAGCGTTAGTTGATGGTATGATTTTATAACCACTGTGCTGATCGTCAGTATTGTGTTATAAATCCAAAAGCCCATCATTGCATTTAACTGCACGCAACAATTACACACAAACCTTGGATTGCATATCTGAAATGAGACTTTTAAATACTTTTACACTGAGTTTCACTCTCTGAATCTGAAGTGAACGAACATCAGCAACAGGCGGATATTCCACAAAGCAGGATTACTGAGTTAGCTGGATAACTGCACTGAATAAAATCTGGAACCTGTAACGTTCTGTTCCCATCCAGTCCGGTTTCCGTGTTTTCCCTTATCCCTCCGTGTCATGTTCGACTTCCATTGTCCGTGTTTTCCCCCCCGTTTTGCAGGCTGGGCGTGTTCCCTCCGTTTGTTCCACTCAATTACACCACTTCTATCTCAGCCTATCCCCTCTTCCCATTTTGCATACATTCCTCACACTCCGCTCTGTTCAATTAAACACACACACATTCGCACGCTTTTCTAAATTGGTATCAATTACACTATTTAACTCACCCTCTTTCATCTGTTCACTGCCAGTTCATTAACGTTGTTCGTTATCGTTGTTGTTCGTTATCGTTGTTGTTCGTTATCGTTGTTGTTCGTTATCGTTGTTGTTGAAACCTCTGGTCTAGTAAATTCCTTATCTTAGTCTTGATGCACAGTTCAGTTCCGCATTGCTGTTAGTTCACCCTGCCGGCGTGTTCAACCGTGATTCCTGTGTTTGGTTCCGTTTGGTGCTTAGGGCACTCTGCCAAACTACAACCCTTTATCCTGTCCTGTTTGTGCGACTATACCTGCCGTGCAATAACCTGTCTGAGTAACCTCTTCTTTGTTTGAAGTCTGCCAGCCTGCAGTCGTTGTTCGACTCCCTGTTTGTGTTGCGGTACCCCCACTTTCCACCTGACGTTGTGCCCGCAGCGGGGCACTCTGCTCTCCCACTCTACAGCTGTTCCCGCGTCCGGCCGTTGCTATTGCCAGTGCTACGGTTACGGTTGCACCTGCTGCTGTTGTCCTGCTGCCACATCTGGACTGACCCGAGGTCCGCTGCACTGTCCCGCCCTGCCGTATCTGCTGCTGCCCCTCCTCTGCTTCTACAACCCGGTTATTAGTTACCATTAACATTCCAGTCTCTCCCACTCCAAAAACCTTCATCATTAACCATAACCGGATTGTTTGTATTATATGTCCTCCCTCGCTTCAGGAGTATTAGTTAGAAGCATAAATTATTGGATGCCTAGCGCTCCGTCTGCTTGTCTTGTTTGTCCAGTCTGTCCAGATCCGCCAAATCCAGTTCCAGTTTGGAACATTTCCATATGTTCCGTCTGAGTCCAGAGTCCAGTCCCGGTTTGGGGTAATTCCTGACCGACTCCTAAAGTCCAGTTCCGGTTTGGAACATTTCCAGATGTTCTGTCTGAGTCCAGTCCCGGTTTGGGGGAATCCCTGACCGACTCGTCAAGTCCAGTTCCGGTTTGGAACATTTCCAGATGTTCTGTCTGAGTCCAGTCCCGGTTTGGGGGAATCCCTGACCGACTCGTCAAGTCCAGTTCCGGTTTGGAACATTTCCAGGTGTTCCAGTCTGTGTTCCGATCCAGTCCAGCTCCGGCTTGGAGCTTCCTGTCAAAGTCCAGCTCCGGCTTGGGGCAAGTGTGATGTCCCGGAGAAGATCCGGGGAAATTATTGTTTTGTATTGTTGTGTACTGCTTGGGACTGCCCCAAGTACAAATAAATAATCTGTTTTTTGTACCTCTGCCTCCTTATTGTTGCATTTGGGTTCAGCCCGTGTTCAGGTTTGTGACAGAACCGCTCTTTTTACTTTAGTCCATGTTCCAGTGTCAGGATTCAGATAAAATAAACTGAAGTTTATTAGTGGCAAAGCCACGAGGAGAAGGCAGAATCAAAGTCAGGAACAGGCAGTAGTTAAAACCAGGTGATCACGGCAAAAGTTAAAAACCACAAATCGGAAAGCGAAGTCTGGAAAAACAATCAAAAAGACAGGAAAACAGAAATCAGGCACACGAAGAAACTAGCAGAACACGGGTGAGGAAAAGGCTTGTATCGAAGCAGGGCGAAGCAGGGCAAAGCAGGCAACTTTGACAAACTCGCAGAGAACAAAAGACCGAGTGGGGTTTAAATACACAGGACTAACAAGCAAACGAGAGACAGGTGAACAGCAGGGCAGGTGAAACGTGTTGGAGATCAGGAACTCAGACAGAAGGCGGGGCTGACACAATGGGGGAAATGAAAACACAAGCACGTGGATGGGAGACGGAGAATGAAAACAAAAACACACAAACAACACCGAACATTACCGAACACGAAGTGACAGAAAAGATACAACACAGACTCAAATACTGACATCCAGTTTTGGGAGGGTTCCAGGTTTTACTCAGTGCAGTTATCCAGCCAACTCCGTAATCCTGCTTTGCTTTGCGGAATACCCCCCCATGAATTAAAATTCCATCTCTTATCAATAGGCTTTCCAGCGTTCAGGTTTTATTAGTAAAAACTCAATGGAACTGACATATATAAACATTATTCTCCTGTAATGTTGGATGAGGTTGGAGAACACATAGCAAGGGATTTGAGACCATTCCTCCTCTACAAATCTCTACAGATCCTTCAAAATCCTTGGTTTTCTCTTGTGGACTCTCCTCTTCAGCTCACCCCACAGGTTTTCAATGGGGTTGAGGCCAGTGGACTTGGATGGGCATTGCAAAACCTTGATTCTGTCGTCAGTGAACCATTTTTGTGTAGTTTTTGAGGCATGCTTTGGATCATTGTCATGCTGGTAGATCCAATAAGGTCCCAACTTTTAGCCTTCTGCCAGAGTCAGGTCAGATTTTGGTCTAAAATCTCAGGGTATTTGATAGAGTCCATGATGCCACATACCATAATCTGATGAAGGGCATGGTAGCTCAAAACATCACATTTGGCAAACATTATTAAATTTGGCATGAGGGAGAATTTTGCAGTCTGTGGATTTAAAAAAAATAATTTTATATTTAGGAAATAGACCTACATTTTTCCAGATTTCATTTAACATTGTTTTTTTTCTTCATTCTTGAACTCATCAAGTTATATTGATGAAAATAAATAAATAAATGAATTAGTTAATGAATCCACTTATAAACTATGTATGAAAACTGTATTCACTTATGTGTACATAAGCCCTAGTAGTGTTCACAAATGAGCATTATTTATGCATTATGAATGCTACATTAAATATTTGTTTCTCAGAGGTTGCTCAATAGTTAGTTTATTTATATATTTAACCAGTATGGGGTAGTATTTAGTTTACACTTATTACCCTGCATATTTGCTGATTTGAGTATTATAAAAGTGTTCTTACATACAGTTGCAACTGCTTGAATGGTAACTGTTGGTAACTGAAGCCATTTTATCTGACCTCTGTTAGCTTGCTTAATTAAAGTCTATATCTTGGATGCCATTTGTTGGCAAATGTAAAAGTCCATAGTTTAAACACCTCAGTAAACAAAGGTAACAGACTTAATTAAAAATAATGAATTGTGCATTTTGAAACAAGACCTATTCTTTCTGACCTGGTTGTGCAACATCTGACTGAAAAGTAAATAGAGATAAACATTGGAAGTATTTGCTGAGAGAAACTGTTGATATTATCTGTTGAAATAAATTAAAATTAAAATAAATAATACATGAAATTGTGACAAGTGTTGCCAAGCTATTATTTGACTTATTGGTGTGTTTGATGTTCTTTTGCTATGCATCTCCTCAGTGTGGTAGAAAATAAAAAAGTATTAGTGGGCAAATGCACAGGTCCACAACCATACCATTCCAATGCAGACACAGTGAAAGCACCAGAGTTTAAGCGGAAACTCAATACTGAATAAATGAACGCCAATAAACTAATTCAAAACACAAAGCTCATTTAGACTCAATAACATATTAAGCCACTCTTTTCCTTTCTGTACACAATATAGGTTTACAACACAGCACATTTTTTTGTAGTGTATTACACGGCATGAGATTAATTGGCCATTGTTTCTTGTAAATAACCAGATGTAAACTGTTTTATGTAGTTCTTTAGGAACAAATGGTGTGAAGTTGGCAAGGAAAAGTGATGACAATGCTACATCAGTGGCCTTGCAGGGTAATTATATTAATTCCCCTGGAAAATGAGTGTTTGTTTCAACTATCTCTTGTGGGCAAAGGTTATTTTAAAATCCTGTGTCTTGTTTTGAAAGTGTTCCCTGTGTGTTTCCTGCACCCATACTTAGGGTGGAGAGCTTGTTTTGTGTGTTCATACAATGAATTAAGGTTCAGTTGGTGATCAGTTTGAGATTATGACCAATTAATATTGTTCTTAGCACAGAGAAACTGGCTCAAATTCTGTAACTAATAGTAGTTATTTATTTATATATCTTTGAGTGTGTGTGTGTGTGTGTGTGTGTGTGTGCGCGTGCGCGTGTGTGTGTGCGCGTGTGTATGCGTGCGCGCGTGTGTGTGTGTGTGGTTCCATAAATAACATAAACGATTTGGTTTTAAAACAAACAAGCTTCAATATATATGTAAACCTGATAACCTATTGAAATATTATATGCGTTCGCACGCACAGATGCGGACACACGGACACACACACACAGACACACACAAGCACACACACACACACACACACACAGACACACACACACACACACACGCACACACACGAACATTACAAAAGTTCCTTTAAGGCATGCTTTAGTTCTTAGATGAATGAAAGATGGCAGACAACAGCTCTCATTTGAGTGAAGGGCTGTGCTCATTAAGGGCAATGATACTCTATTCATGCTGACAACTCGCACCAAAGAAAATGGAAATTAGGAACGTCAAACGGAAAACAAACTATTCCCGTACATTCTCAGAAGTCTTTGCGCTGAATGGTCTCGTTTGGATGGATTGTGGGTAATATAAAGATAGTTTGGAATTGTGCATTATTTTAAGTAACGATGCCTTAATAGAAAATTGAATCTGAGACGTGTGTTTTTCGTGCAAAATCCATTAATTTGTACTTACAATTTAGCATTAGGAATCTCAGTTCTCATTGTGTGCACAAGGACACGCAATATTCTTTTGTCACAGTCAAGTCATATTTTTATTTTTATTTGGATTGGACTCCACGGAAACAGCCATCTTACACTGACATCAAATGAACAAACTCTAGGTTGTCCCATGTTAAGCAGTGTTTTCAATCAGATGGGAAACATTTCAAGGTGAAAAAGTGTTGTATTGTTGACATGGTTTGAGGAGGCAATCGGTCTGTTATTGTCTGCCATAATAAACCTGACCTCAGGCCACTACAATGTCTATGGTCTCTGCCAGGGTTTCTCCACACTGTCTATGTATCAGCTGTTCTTATTGCAGCTACTTTCAGCTATATGTTTCCACAATACATATAGCAATGACAGGCCACAATAAAAGAGGAATAGAACCAGCTTATGACCATCATCACCATCATCATCATCATCATCATCATCATCATCATCGTCATCATCATCTGGGCTTGAAAATGTACACATACAAAAAATCAATGTCAGTGTTTATGTAGCCAGAATCAAAACAACTCTATAGAACTAACAAAAACAGCTCATAGATATTGATATAATCACGTACAGAATTGTGCAAATAAGGTATCTCCTTTGGCAGTTTATCCTGAGGGATTAGATTATGTTTTAAATGCATTCATTCAATCTACGCTCACAGAGGCACCATAAATATGCATTAATCTTTTAACTTGAAATGAGAAAATTTGCCACCAATAGACTCGTAAATGGCTATATAAATACATGCTTAGAAAAATAACTGAAATAAAAATTCATATTCTATCATGTCTAACTGATGATTCCCCAGGGAAATGTCCTTAGAGGTCTGAACTGCATTCATATTCATGAGTGCTTTGAAATAATCACGCCCAAATTTAAAGTGCCTGCTTTTTGAAGTCTAAGGCGCTTTTTTTTTGTCAAAATTAGGGCAGTGCCTGTGGTGAGGTATCTGGAAGGATCTTACCATTTTATTTTGGCCATCTTTACACAGATCCTTTAATTTGGCTCGGAAAGCAACCAATCAGCTGCAAGGTCATTCATTTTGTCATTAGAGGGCTGTAAATTCTCTGGGCGTTTGGATATAAAGAGCACTAAACATCAGATTTCTTCAAGCCTTGGGGAAAAACATCATTTAAACATGATGTTGTATACATATTGACTCATGATTTTTTTTTAAACAGTGTCCAGGGGAGGCTTGATCCGTGGATATAACTGACGTAATACAGATATCGTATAAGAAAAATCACTACCACTATGTAAATCATAATATGTAGAACATATTTTGTATATACATACTTGTTGATGTAGATGTAAGTCAGTACAGAACAGTGCTTTGGCAAGGTATGTGAAAATCCTAACGCTTGACTATCCCTATGCTGTTAAGCTCTGGAAATGTTATCAACCTGCCTTCTCAGGTCCATGATAGTTGTAAAATTGAGAGCACTATTGACAGATGCTGGATCATAACTGACAGAGTATGGCTGTCTTTTTCTTAGATGCATCTTTGAACGTTGATACATGTTATTCAAAGAATATTCTGTTGTGCAAAGACTGTTGTGTTCAGAGAATAAAGACCTCATTTATCAAGAGCTTGTAAAAAAAAAAAAAAGCCCTGATTAATTATTGTACTGTATTCTTTCGTGGCTTTAACCTCACTTAGCATAAGGCTATGTTGAAAGTAAAGTAGATTATTTAGTTTAAGGAATAATCTGATATTGAGTGCATGTTTTGATTGAATAGCAGTTTTCCTTATGATAGATTTACAATTTGATTAAATCCAGGAGACAGCTGTACTTCATTATTATGTTGTCTGTTTTTCCAGCTATAGATGATTTAGTGAACTGTGCTCTGAGCTAATTAATTAAAAAATAATGAACCAATTACTAAACTGGAGGAACTGATTGACCTTGACCCGAGTCAATAACAGCAAAAGGACTGATTAAGTTGTGCGTATTGAACAATGAAGAGTGGCTAACCCTCATTAGTGTCTTCTGAGAGATGATTGTTTTTTCGAATCACTGATCACTACGCTGAGAATGTACACAGATTGTGAGAATAGATCAGAGGACGAGAGATAGGGGAATTATTTTGGGAAAGGGGGTGTCCTTATAATTTTCTTAGGCAGAGCAAGAGAAAGTGAGTAAACACTGTACACAGTAGGCCTATACGGTTATGTAACATACTACTACTACTACTACTACTACTACTACTACTAGTCTTACTACTACAACTAATACTACTACTACTAGTCTTACTACTACAACTAATACTACTACTATTATTACTACTACTACTACTAATAATAATAATAATAATAATACTAATAATAAAGCATAAAATAAATGTATACCGAAGGTCATTGAAGCAACTACAACAGGTCAGACAAAGTACAGTTCTATCATAACATAGCAGCTGTCCATAGTCATGAACATTGAGCATAGTACACACAATAAGCTATGGCTAAGTCAGCAAGACATTATAAACTATGAAATCAAACAAGAATTAATGAACAGGAAACAAGCAAAAAACAGTTGCTATATGAAAATAGTATTAGATTGGTAGGTCAGCCAAGGTGGAGTCTGATGGTATCTTTATAATAATAATAATAATAATAATAATATAGGATAAAATGCACCATGGAAAGCCAGCTGTTGCACAATGATAGAATCAAGTTCCTGAATAAACCCGAAGACCAATAATGGTCAGGCAGCTGGGCTTGTAAATTTGTAAGTTCAATTCCCAGTTAAGGCCATGCCACTGTACCCTTGAGTACTCAACATGAATTGCAACTGTAAATATCCAGCGGTTTAATGCACGTAAAACGAAAGTGAGCTGAGCTGCGAAAGTCACTCTGGATAACAGCATCTACTAAACGGCTAAAATATAACGTAAGATGTAAAAAGGTCCTACTGAAAAGCTTTCTGCTGTGCACATACATTGTATCTTTCTCAGCCTGTCTGTGCACAGTAGGTATGATTTATGTGTGGGACTGATGGCAAAGGTGATGTGTGATGTTATGAGCAATGTTTACTTGGTCCCATGTAGTTGGTGTAACAGGTTCTGCTCAGTCATGTGACACTGTCCATTATCATTGGAGTAGTTTTGCATGAGTTATTTTACCAGACACTCTGATATTCCCCCAGGCATCTATGTAGATTGTATAATATGATTAACCAGCAAAGTTATAATTGAATTTGTTTTATGTAATGATGTAACACACATTCAAGATGGAGCATTGTGCACCATGTGAAGTAAGCTACACTTGCCTGGCCAAAAAAAAAAGTCAAACACTAATATTTCGTTGGACCGCCTTTAGCTTTGATTACGGTGAGAATTTGTCGTGGCATTGTTTCGACAACCTTATGCCACAACATTTATTTCTGTCCATTTCTGTTGCATTCATTTTTGGCCGAGATCTTGTATTGATGACGGGAGAGTCTAACCACTCCGTAAAGTCTTCTCCAGCACATCCCAAAGACTTTCAATGGGGTTAAGGTCAGGACTCTGGTGGCCAATTCATGTGCGAAAATGATTCCTCATGCTCCCTGAACCACTCTTTCACAATTTGAGCCCGATGAATCTTGGCATTGTCGTCCTGGAATATGCCCATTGATGAGATAACCTGGTCATTCAGTACATTCAGGTACTTAACTTAATTTTATTGCTGCATAACATTGCTGAGCCTAGACCTGACCAATTGAAGCAACCCCAGATCATAACACTGCCTCCACAGGCTTGTACAGTGGGCACTATGCATGACGGGTGCAACGGCGACTATTTTTTTTGGCCAGGCAGTATATGATCCTGACTCCACATGATGCAAGCAATCTTCATTATGGGAGTGATTCTCTAGAGTGATAAACTTTTCTACTTTGGGTGCAGGTAGCTTTATAATCACAAAGCCTAAATCCCAGAGAAAAAAAAAAAAAAAGGTGTCGAAGGGAGGATTTCTTTAGGCGGGACACCTGATGTTAAAGATGCAATCACTTCAGATGAAATCCTGGGCAATGGACTGATTGCTAATGATCTACTGTAGCGCTGAATTTGAATTATACCCCATCTTCATCCCATAGAGGGAGGACCAGAATTCAGTTTGAATAAATGTGAGGTGCGTGATGTAACCCTGAACTCTGAGCTCTAAGACCAAAGTGAATGGGTGTATTCATTTAATAATTTTTTTCATTTATTGAAGTTTATGCCTGATTGAATCAATACGATTATCGATTATCGATTCCCCTCAATGGTCCTCCCTACAGAATAAGCTACACGTCTGGCTGTGTGTGTGTGTGTGTTCTTATGCACATACTGTATGACAAACTTCACGCACAAGGACAGTGGACAGGCACAAATCACAGAAGCAGACCAGAGCATTACCCCCTAAACACCTGCATCCCCAGCAGGCAAATATTCGGACGGACTGGAGAATCGCTGCCATTAAGTCAGTAGGACCCAGAAACGTTCATACTGTAGCCCACATATCCACAGCACATAGAGCTATAAAAGGCAAGCTAATGAGACTAGCGCACTCCTGGTGAAGTGTCAGGAGACACGGTATACAGCTCTGTTGTATATCTGGTGGATCAATGGCCCTGCCCAGTAGGACAGCCTACTTTTTTAAAAGAGGCTAAACCATAGCAGACTCACACACCTTCACATTGTTCCATATACTGTAGGTATTAACACATTTTTTTAGATATGACATGACGGGACTGGCGCTTTTCTCTATTGTTTTTTTGTTGTCCGCGCGAGGGGAAGTGATCAGGAATGCGCAGCAGTGTTTTCAGTTAGCTTAGCAACTAAAGTTACATAACGTCATGCTCAGAGCGGCACGTATCTTACCGGCGCTAGCCGGATTTAAAGTTGGTTTCCACTGGATTATCATAATTGGTTGTAAGGAATAGTACTGGGTCCTGACAACCTAGGCATACATAATCTAAAAAGAAAAGGGAGACTTTTGGTTTATGCTGTCTGGAAATGATCCATTTAGCGAACAGTTTTGCAAAAACTCCATTGACCTCCAGTCATTCAATGAGCGCCTGTTGTCTGTCTAATAAGTTCCAACTGCGGACGTTCCAGCCCCAAGGTTACGTGGCTTGCTCCGCCTACCCTCTTTGGTATTAACTGTTTAGCAAGTTCACAGGAAGTTTGCGTGGCAATTCCTTCCCGGATGTTAAATCACAAAGGGTAATGTAGGGTTCACAGACAAACTTTTTAAAGTCAGCATTGCAAGGGATCTCAAACAGTGCCTGAGAGAGTGGTGGTGAACACCGTCGTCAGGTTGGGAGTTGAGGTCCATTCCAGAAGCTCACTGCTCTGCAGGGCGGATAGCTGATCTTCCACCAGCCCTCAATAAGTTGTGCATGGTTTGGCCTTTTAAAGAAACTTTTGTTCCAGCCAGAGCCCCAGGCATTATAACGGGAGTCCACCTGCCTTACATTCGCGAAGACCCGAAGGCTCAACATCAACTCACCAATTTACATGTGCCCGTTTGCCATATGCCTGTGCGCAGAGACGATGCCGATTTATCAATTTATAACTGATAATATGTGTAACATACACATAGAGCATAAACCTACAAGGAAAGGGTTGCGAAACCTAGTGCAGAGAAGCTAGCTAAATCTTCCAGATTTAACTTCCAGATACATACAGCAATGATAATTATAGAGGAATGGGGAAGCCATAGTTTAGTTTAGCAATGTCATTAAAAAAAAAAAAAAAAACTGAAGGTGCACTCCTTTGTGGAAAAAAAATATACTGCAGTATATTGTAAATATATAAAAATTTGTATATCTTCACAATATATCAAAATTATACTGCAGTATATTACATTTTCATAATTTATTTTATTTATTTACCTTTATTTATACAGGGTAGGTTGACTGTACACACATGCACTTTTACAGCAACGCCCTGATAACGCCCCGCCAATCAGCCTAACCTGCATGTCTTTGAATTGTGGGAGGAAACCTGGAGTACCCGGAGGAAACCCACCCAGACACGGGGAGAACATGCAAACTCCACACAGGGGGGGTCCCATCTGGGATTTGAGCCCGGGACCTTCTTGCTGTGTGGCGACAGTGCTATCCACTGCACCACCGTTCCGCCCCGCCCCGCCCCGCCCCGCCCTGCTCCGCCCAGGTTGTCTCCTTCCACTAGCAGAGAGGGTGAATACTGAGCACAGCGTGGAAGTTTGTGATTTATAAGGAAGCCTGACAGCGAGCTATAGAGCGGTCAGGCCGGGTGTAGAGCAGTCAGATTTAAAGCCTGCGGATTCATCCAAAGCCTTCCGCCTTCCGCCTTCCACCTTCCGCCAAAAAGACAATGAATATAGCACGCGGTGAAGTGGGCAACAAAGGGCCGAAGAAACGAGAAGGTGCAGCTTCATCTTTGCCCCGTTTGCTTCCTGTCACAGGTAGATTGCCTATACCGTCTAAGAGGTGGTCTCGAGACGTCCAGCATGACTTTGCTAATATTGCAGAGAAATTAAGCAAAAAGCAGCAGGCCTACGCTGAGGGGGTGACGCATTTGTCACCCGTGGTAGTCCTCGTGGAGTTGCTTAGTGGTGCACTTTGTAGACACAGAATCAGTCACCCAGCATGCATAAGACACGCCGTGGTGCATTGTCTGTGTCTGAGACACATGTGCACACATTCACATACATGATGCTGATACCATAGCATTGCCTGCTATATTGAACAATGTCTGTAATTCCACCTTACAATTACTTTAGAAATAAACTGAAACTGAAATATCATTCAGTGCAAAGAGGTATTTTGTTAAGCTATACCATCTGAAGGTTGAGTCATTGGGGATTTAGGCCATATGAAAGATTGAATCCTCACAACTTAGCAGCTGACATTATTGTAATTGTGACATTTCTAAGTTTTAATTTGATACATGGTTTCCTGTGATATTCATTGAAATGTCTCAATAATAGGGCTTTAAAATTGAATGCAGAAACGTAACCTTTCCGTGGACATCCTGTCATATATTTGAACAAGCTCTGTCCTGAATGTCACAAAGCTTGCTAGTCACATTCATAACTGACTTGTTTTATGTGTATCAGCAGGGAATCTGTCCATTTCTTACCCCCCGCCAGTGTTACTGGAGAAATAAAGGCCTTTCTCTCGCTGAGAATTGTGTGGAATGATGTTGTGTTTTTGGTGTTGTGACCAATGGTCTTACTTTTTTCCTGCTTGTCTTCAAACTGTTCAACATGTGAGTGTCACTTGCGAACATCACTGTCAATCATCGTCTAGTGGCAATTACTTTATCAATTTGTATTATCGAGGTGGTGCAAATGTGATAATTGTTTGAGAAGTCTATCGCAACCTCTAGCTGGCATAGGACTGAAGCATTTAACGAGAAAACAAATCGTCAAATCTTATCCGGAAAGTGTGGGAAAGTGTGGGTGCAGGTTTTTGTATTCGGCGAACATTAAAGTCACCTGATTCTCCTTACCAAGGTCTTTATTGAAGGCTGTGATTAGTTAATTAGTTGAATCAGGTGTCGCAGTGCTGGGATAAAATGAAATCCTCCATCCACTCCCGCTCTTTTCAGATAAGACTGGACACCCCTGGCATAGGCTGAGAAGACCTCTCTTTCATAGACATGTCCTCTTTTTGGGATCAACGATAACCATCGTGTTTTCTACATTCCAAAGAAATATCAGGGATTTTGGTTTGCTCTTTCCATAGACTATATAAAAATAAACAAATAGCCTACTAGTATGCTCATAACATCCATGTTCTCTTTTTTTTCAAAACCAAAATATTCAGCTTTAGTTGAACTGAATCCACTCAGGTTACTACACTAGTAGCCTGAGCGGCTTCATTTTAGCTAGACCTCTGACCACCCAGGAGGTCAAATAAGCACCACTCACAAGCTAAAGAGGAAAGTGACCAAGGATTCAAATATGAATTTATTTTGTTTTAGAATAGATGGAAAAAGGAGCTTAGCAACATTATAACATTATTTCTGGTTTTCATGCCAACTTCTGGCCTTAATTACCTAATTAGCCCTAATATTTACGCCATCTGACATTTTAGCTACAATTCTTAATAAGCGCATGCATGACAGCCGAAGACTTCTTGTGTCCCTATATGAAACATTTTAATATGATCTAATCTACCAGTGTTGGTGTAAACAGCCAATTAGCTCATTTAGCTGGGGTAATTGGTGGGAACAAAAACCTGCATACACACAGGCCCTCCAGGACTGGAATTGCCCACCCCTGTTATAGCCCATCGAAAGCTGCAAAAGTTAGCCTGTATGTAATCAACATTTGTCCTTCATTTGTCTTAAGCGTCTTTACATTGTTGATGACTTTGCCTATTATTACTGTATTATTACTGCTGCTCATACCATTTTAGGCCAAAGGTGTATACATCCATGATATAAATAGTTGTGTCCGTCTGTTCCCTCTCCTCCATTTTGTACATTCACTTGGGAGATGTTCGGCACTCAACACCACAGGGTTCGGTGGCTCCAGTGTGCACTCGCAAGTGTCCGATGAGAGCGGCCACTTTGTCTTCGTGAGGGCCCGAGTGTCCACCCTGCCCTTGAGGTGATGGACCTTCAGTTAAGGGCGTCAGCGAGGTGGGCGATGAAGCGGGCGCAGTAACGGCCTTCAGTACGTCATCCCAGCGTCCGCCGCCCACGAGACAGCCTCAAGGCCGCGTGATTTCCCAGCAGTCACCTGTCGATAATGCATCGAGACAAGTAAATATTCCCTCTGAGAGAGAGCTCTCCATTATCCCTGAGCCGTAATCCTCTGGTTATGGGAAAATTCTAAAGGGACAGCTTTCCTAAAATTTCACTTGTCAAACTCAAATATGCCCGCAGTGAATTCTAATGAAAAAATTATTATTAAAAAAATTATTTGATCTCTATTTTAGTGCTATAACTTCGGATTCAGCAATGTGTGAAGGGGCTTTAACATGCTATATTGCTAATTAATTGATGTTTCTTATCCATAGCTTGAAATAAAGTGAACATGACCTCAGAAGGACATATGAAAACAGCCAGATGTACTGCTTGAAATGTGTTATTGAATGTTAATGCCACAGTTCTATGTATTAGAATCAAATCACCTCATTTATCCACTGCCTACCATTCAAAGAAAACCATTGCAGATAAATTGTCATCCTGAGATAGTTTTGTTTTAGAATGCTTTCCCCAGAACAGGGTAATACGCCAATCCACACTGGTACCTGATCAGGGATGGCAAGCATTTCAAATATACATGTTTTGATATATGTAATATAGGTTGCTTGTTTTGTTTTTTTCTTGAATGGTTGCAACCTCCCACCATTTTAATGGCTGTTTAAAGGTGGGATGGGATTTTTTTTGCTGTTCACCATGTTTATTTTTTTTTATTCTTAAATAAGTCTTTGCCAGTAAAATATATTTTCAAGTTCAAATGTAAAATATTATGCAGGTTGCATTGTACGTGTATGAACTACCATAATGATTAACTCTAGATAAGCAAAAATGTAATTGTGACTGAATAGCTGCTTGTGAATGTAAATGTTTTGTAAATATTTTTGAGCCATTGTCACTCAATACAGCGACCTTTACTGCCATTCTTATTATAAAACATGGAATGCATTTTGTTCCATACTATTTGTGCACACGCGTGTGTGGGTGTGTGTTAGCCTTTCCTTCTTAGAGCCATTGCTAATCAAGTCATAATAAATCAAGTTGTTTGAACAGTTTTCCTTTTTTTGTTGTCGCTGCCATTTTCTATTTTTTTCATCCCCCATCCGGACCGTGAAAAGCTTTTGAACAAACCCCATTCTCCTGTCTGATAATGTGACAAAATAAACAAGGGTAGTGATAGAGTGATCACCTTCCTTCTCTCTCTCTGGGCAGCCTGTGACATATTAGCCACTCAAACAGCAATAATTATGGAGTGTACCAAGTTTTTTTCTTTTAAATCCTCCTCCTTCCCAACTGCTTGAAGAAAGCCACCCGATAAATCTTTCCAACATCCCCGTCTCACAGGAGTACTTATGAACAAATGACAGTGGCACTTATATTTACTTTGCCAAGTCAGTTCTTATTTTTATTTTATTTTTTATTTTATTTCCAAATGTCTCAATGCCCTTAAGAAAATATCATCCCTTTCTCCCTTTTTAGATACTTTTTTGAAGATTTTGACCAATAAAGTATGTAATTTTGCTGTCACAGCATGATCGATCAATGCTATTCTGTGTAATTTTGTTTTTCGTATTTATTCTGTTTGTATCACGTGCTATCTTTGTACAAGCATGAAAGGCTATGTACAGCTCATCTGTATTGACACATTCAGTTCAATCAAATGAGCCACTCGCTGCAAAATACTGCAAGCAAGTTTCGCCTATAGCCTTGGTGTCTTTTAATAGACAAGAAAATATAAGGCCCTTTAAAAAAGGGTCGTTATTGCAACTCTCCATTCTCGTTTGACAAAAAGAAAAATGACTTCTGCAGTAGTAAAATACTCAGCTGCGAGGCCAGGGGCCACATGTATAAAACTCTGAGTAAAAGAAAGCGTAAAAGAACGCTCAGGGTGAAAGTCGGAAATGTGCTTAAAAAAAGTTTAGCATTTTCTACCTCTGCCTTTCTGTCACGGTGTCGCCATATCACACGGACTCCAAACATTGCGTACGTATGGCGTCCATCATGTGCAGAGGTACGCAGATTCTCACAGCAAGTGTTATATTATACATCTGAATTTATGTGTGGAAACTCGCTTACACGGCTTTCTGAGGGCATTTTTCTGCTCAGCACTGTTTATACATGTGGCCCCAGGCGTTTGATATGTATTGGGTTTAAAGCCACATAAAAATGTGGTTGTGTGCGTTACTGAGAACGGGCCTGATACTGAGTCTGAGTGACTCTCAGTCATCTTTATACACTTAGGGCCTGATTTACTAAGACCTTTAGTGGGTGCAAAAACTTTTAGCGCACGCAAAACCAATAACACAACCAGTGATTGGTCATGGTATTTGTTTTACACCAATCATTGGTTGTGTTATTAGTTTTGCAGGTGCAAAAAGGGTTTGCACCCACTAAAGGTCTTAGTAAATCAGGCCCTTAGTGGCCTCTGTACCCATCTAGTATCGGTAGTTGCCTCCAGAACGGCCTGAATTCTTTGTGGCACGGATTCAACAAGGTGCTGGAAACATTTCTTCGGGATTTTGGTCCATGCTGACTCGATAGCATTGCAGTTCCTGGATATTTTCCGGCCACAAATTAATGCTCTACTGGATTGAGATCTGGGGATCGTGTAGGACACTGGAGTAAACTGCAGTCACTGTCATGCTCGTGGAACCAGCTTGGGATGATGTACTTTGTGACACAACACATTATCCTGCTGGAAGTATCCATTTGAAAAAGGGTAGACTGTGGCCATAAAGGGAACAGGGATACATATGGTCTGCTGTTTATGCTCAATAGGTATTAACGGGCCTAATGTTTGCCAAAAAAAACATTCACACCATTATACCACTAACCATTAACAGCCTTTATCATTGACACATGGCAGGATGGATCCATGGATTCATGCCGTTTACGCTACACTCTGACCCTACCATCTGCGTGTCGCAGCAGAAATCGAGATTCGTCAGACCGGGCAACGTTTTTCCAATCTTTAATCATACAATTTTGGGTGTCTGCCCATTCTCCTCATTAACAAGGTGTTTTTGCCCACAGAACTGCTGCTTACTGGTTGTTTTTTTTTGTTTATCGCACCATTCTGCGTAAGCTCTAGAGACTGTAGTGTGCGAAAATCGCAGGAGTGTAGCTGTTTCTGCGATCCTGGAACCACCATGTCTGGCACCAACAATCATACCGCAGTCAAAGTCGCTAAGATCATGCTTAGATAACCCATTCTAAAGTTTGGTCAAACAACAACTAAACCTCTTCACCGTGTCTGCTTGCTTTGCATATTTAATTGCAGCCATGTGATTCGCTGTTTGGAGGAGGAGACCATTTGCATTAACAAGTAGGTGTGCCTAATAAAGTGGCCTTTGAGTATATGTGCATATACAGATCCTTTCCAAAAAATGAGAATATCATGGAAAAGTTTTTTTTTTTTCATAATTCCATTCAAAAAGTAAAACTTTCATAGATTATAGATTCATTACACACAAAGCAAAATATTTCTAGCCTTTATTTGTTTCATTTTTCATAATTTTGTCTTACAGCTCCAGAAAACCCCCAAAACAGTATTTCAAGAAATTAGAATAGTGTGTCGAAAATCAACATTTACTTCAGTTATTTCAGAGAATGAGTGGAGTGGCTTGACTCGAGGAATCCGACAGTTGTAGCCCATGTCCCGGATACGTCTGTACGTGGTGGTTTTTGAAGCACTGACTCCAGCCTCAGTCCACTCCCTCTGCATCTCCGCTAAACTTTCTATTGATATGGTTGGACACTGCACTCTGTGAACAGCCAGCCTCCTTAGCGATGACCTTTTGTGGCTTACCCATCTTCTGGAGGGTGTCAATGATGGTCTTCTGGCCAATTGTCAAGTCTGCAGTCTTCCCCATACTGAACCAAACTGAGATAAACTTTGCAGGTGTTTTGAGTAAATTAGATGATAGTGTGACACTCAGTCTAAAACATTAATTCTCTGAAATAACTGAAGTAAATGCAGATTTTCGACACACTATTCTAATTTCTTGAAATACTGTTTTGGGGGTTTTCTGGAGCTGTAAGCCAAAATTATGAAAAATGAAACAAATAAAGGCTAGAAATATTTCACTTTGTGTGTAATGAATCTATAATCTATGAAAGTTTCACTTTTTGAATGGAATTATGGAAAAAAAAAACTTTTCCATGATATTCTAATTTTTTGGAAAGGATCTGTATATGCTGTGAATGCAATACTTCCCTTCTTTTTCCCAAAACCATTTTCATATTTAAAATGCCCTGCAGATATGTGTAAATCACCCAGTGTACAGTGTACAGTAGTACTGAAAATTATATTTCTTCTGTACCGGACTGGCAAATACAAAGAGACATGGGCAAATTCCGTATAATGATAAATATAATAATAAAAATGTGACTGCACTATGTTCTTACTCAGTGGCAGAATGGGATTTCAAAGAGGGTAAAATGTCACCTCAAAAAAAAAATAATAAAAAAAAAAAAAAATTAATTTTGACAAAAAAAAAAGAAGCTAAACATAATGTGATCAATCAAAAGTAATTAATACTTATAATACCTCACAGCCTTACCTAGTCACCAAGTCATTACGGGCTAGGCTTTAGGTGCACTCTCTGGCATGTCTGATTAATGCACACTATGCAGCTGTTGTGCTTAATGTTAACCTTGCAGTCCCATCATGGAGTACATTTTTTTTTTTTTTTTAGATTCCATAAACATGCATAAATTTCACACAAAATGGATGACTTTCTTGCAAGGGTATACCTTATAAAGTTACCAAATGTTGAAGAAATTGGGCCAGAATGGGCATATCATTCGCAATTGCAAAGCGACTTGAGCCCTCTATATCCTGATATCCTGTGATACATTCTCAGGAAGCAGTGTGACTGAAGGAATCTCAGAATAGGTGTCATCTCTCAGACATCGGTGCTAATGGAACAGGACCACATTACCCAGGATCCCACAGCCACTTCAATATTTTGAAATATAGTCATAATGTGACACTACTCAGAGATAGTTTCACTGCACCTATGAAAAAGGGGTTATTTTATTTATATTATTTATATATTTTATAATTATTATTATTTTTTTTAACCATTTGTGTCATTTGCTATTTAGCCATCCCAAAAAGACTTATGAATATATAGACTTATACCTGTATATAGAGCGCGGAACTGGAACTGACAGTTCCAATTTGCAAGGAACAAATTCACCACCCCATTTACAATGCCAAATGTCAAATGCCAAAGAGTTATTGTTACATTCAGTTAGGGGTGACCAGCCTGGCAAAGAATACTGTTCTTAAATGAATATGCATAAAAATAAACAATTATTTTCAAGAGCAAATTATCTGTGTTTGTCTCGCTTAATGCATCTATGGGCAAAAGTGCAATACATCCCTTGAGGCCAAGTGCAAGAATTGTGTTTATGAACCCTTTCTGCTTTGGTAAGATATGCAGAAAGAGAGAAAACAATGCCCTGTATGTATAAGCCCCTTAGGAAGTGAAGGTTAATGGTCAGGCTCAGGTCTATGGAAGTTATATAGAAATGTACAAAACTGTAGTACCTTTGGCAGTTTACATAGTCCCTTGAAAGCATTCCTACTTCCTCTATCCCAGCGTGTCAAATTTGTGCACCTGTCTTGGATATGTTCCCCATTATCTGTCCTGATGTGTTTTCACCACCTTATTCATGATATGATTCATAGCTACGCGGGGGTAAGAATCCTCTTGAAATGCATGTCATGTGAAAATCCTACCGCTGAATGCAATGATGAGTAAAAATTTTAAATTTTAAAACACTTAATTGAGATGACGCAAATGTCTCTCCGATCAAGAATGCCTGCGGGATCCTGTCACCCGTGGATCACGCATCAAAATCTTTAACGTCAAGTTTCTAGACAAGCAGAAATATCTCTAAAATGGCTGTCAGAGCTTAGTTGGTTTTAAACTCCAGCAGACAGGAGTGTCCTTACCCAACTTCTTTTACAATGATGGCTCAATAAACCGAACAAACTGCCGCTGCTGATGGAACCTTTTTGTTTTATGTTTTAGTGTATTTATTTATTTATTTTGGACGGGTGATGGGATGTGGGCGGGAATCAAAGTATCAGCAATCAGACAGCCCGAATCAAGGATGAGCACTAAAAGGCATCTTTTTTTATGTTGACACATTTTGATTCCAAAGACACCCCGCTGTGCTTCCAGGGGAAAGCTTGCTTTTGTCATTATGATAAATGCAGAGTCTCTGTAAAATAATGAGCATGGTGAACTTTTTAACTAAAAAAAAACAATACAGACCACACACTACTTCTTTCTTTCTTTTGTTTGGGGGTGTGTGTGCGGAGGGGGGGGAGTGAGGGAGGAGGATCAGAGCGGATGGGTGCACCATATTGCTAAGAACACCATGAGCTTGCGTGGGTCAGGATCGCACCGAGGACCTCACTGGGCACTGAATAGCACAGTGTGTGGCTTTTTCCCACTGTCAGCTGCTGTCTCTCCTGCTGCTGCATTAGTCTCTTCCAAAAAGCCGTTATTTATGCATTTATTTATTTATTTATTTATTTATTTATTTATTTATTTATTTATTTATTTATTTTATTTGAAATGGCTTCGGCTCAGCAAGAGGCACATTTAATCTGAATCACAAAAAGCGATCAATCACCATGATCTGTGTTTGTTTCGCGATTGTTTACCTGTATCGTTGGGGCGCAATCGGTTTGTGCCACGAGTCGAGCGCTGTGAGACCGCCGCTAGTGCTTTGCGGATAAAAGCCTCACTCTGTTATCGCTAAGTAGTAAGTTTTGCATCACGGCTAGAAGTCCAGCGGCAGCCTCTGTGGGCTCTGTGACTCCACCCAGTGGGTGTGGTCTGCCGTTATGAACAAAACAATATGATCGTGGAGGGGGTGTGGTCTGTGTGTGTGTGAGTGGAGGGGGTGTGGTCTGTGTGTGTGTGTGAGTGGAGGGGGTGTGGTATGTGTATGTGTGTGAGCGGAGGGGGGGGGTTAGCAATGAAGTACTGGGGGGGGGGGGGGGTTGTTATTATCCATGGTGTTCATCAGCAGTTTATTTCTTTATTTTAGCATATAGTGTATATGGTGAGTATCATTTATTTATTGGTATTAATTAATTAATACATTTATTTTTCTGTATAGACCACATTCCCAGATCCATTTTACAGTCAATATATGTCCACTGTGTATTCAATTTGTAACCAGCTTTTAGGCGCCAGTGCTCAATTAGTCTTGTCATGATGACAAGCGGTTTGTTTTGGCTCCACTGCATTATCCATACAACAGCAGCAGTTATGCTGTGACCTGCATAACACTCCCTTTCTCCAACCTGTGGAGAGACACCTTGGAGTTACTGCTGGAGAGTTACAGTGAACGTGGCCTTCAGAAAACTGTTATTATCTGAAACGGAAGAGTTTTCAAAATGACATTTTTATTTATTTATTGTTTATTTATTTTAGTATTTATATGATGAGTATGGAGACCATAAGGTTTGGATGACAGTTAATCCACTGAGCAGTTGGGTACAAATATGTCAAAAAAACTTGGTAACAACACCAAAAGGCAGTGAAGGACCTATCTAATTCAAAGAGACATGATGCAAGAAAATGCAAACGATTTGACATCACAGGTAATTCATGTTTCGGGAGACTGGGTACTGCAAAATTATCAGAAAGATGATTTTCAAAGTCATACATAATGATGAGGGTCTGAACAAGATTTTAGTGACTGCATGCCCATGTACACACAGACACTTTCTGCACAGCGATGCATTCACAATCGGTAGCTCTCTCCACTTCCCCCTGTTTGAATGAAGCGGGGGGAAAGGCTTATGCATGACCCTGTAGAGTATCTATCATATAAAACCATGAAACTCCGTTTTGTAAGATGCAGTGATCGTTGAGTGGCACCTGGGTAAGCTGATGCCAAGGTGCAAACATTAACAGTATTTATTTGTGCACACAGGTTTCAACTCTACCTCCCTGTCCCTGGGTATTTGGGTTGCATTGCCTTCTCTTGTAAACAACCAGCCAGTGTACAACCAGTGTATTTATCACGGTGATCTGATTTAATAAGTGGCATCTGACCCATAGAGGGAACAAAAACATTTATTCTCTGACCTAATTTTACTTGAGGTCAATGCTTCCACTGAATCAGAAAAGGCACTTTCTATCCGTTATTTGTTACCAGGTTTTGAGATTGTATTTGTTTATTTTTTTCAGAAATTTAAGTTGTTATAAAATTGAGCTTTTTGATTGAACAATTAACCATAGCTTGAAGGCTGACAGCTAATGTTTAGACCACAGTAATTTACTTATTTATTCATTGTATTAAATAAAAATGCAATCATTGCAGATAGCCAGGAAGCTATTCATATGCTTTGAGGACAGTCTCTAGCTCTCATGCCAATTATATTTTCAAAGTTCTGCATTTTACACTGTAGTTTTTACCTCACAGCAGAGCAGGGTAAACATGGAGATGGAGTCTGTGGTAGTGTAATTATAAGGAAGACAGGCCAAGACAAGATGGGAATGATTGCAATCAGCATGTCTTAATCAAGGAGCTAAAGTAGGAATTTATGGAACTGAAGTTTTTAACGTTTCCCTTCATGGATTTCAGTGACAGATGTGTGTTTTAAAACGGGTTATTCCACTTGCCTGTGATTGACACAGGAAATGGTAGGAGTGCTACAGCAAATAGTTGCGTCATCTCTGATCTTTTGCAGTGTGTTATTACTATCCATGAATCCACTTCATCCATTCATCCATTATCTAACCCGTTTATTCCTGGTCAGGGTCGCGGGGGAGGGGCTTGAGCCTATCCCAGCAGGCATTGGGCGAGAGGCAGGAATAAACCCTGGGCAGGTCGTCAATCCATCACAGGGCACACACACCATTCACTCACACACTAATACCTATGGGCAATTTAGACTCTCCAATTAGCGTAACCTGCATGTCTTTGAACTGTGGGAGGAAACCGGAGTACCCGGAAGAAACCCACGCGGACATGGGGAGAACATGCAAACTCCACACAGAAAGGCCCTTGGCCGGGATTCAAACTCTGTACCTTCTTGCCGTGAAGCGACAGTGCTAATCACTGTGCCACCACCATTATTATTATTATTATTATTATTATTATTATTATTATTATTATTATTATTATTATTATTATTATTATTATTATTATTATTATCCTTTCCCTGTCACTTATCTGACACAAGGTCAATAAACCTATGCGCTGATACAAGTCACATCATATACACGTCATATACAACATATACAAATGCCAGTGTAAATGTAACACTGCTGGTGTACATTTAACACCCTCCACGGACTCATATAAACACCTTAGGGTGTTAAATGTACACCACCATTTTTTCTGTGTACACATCTTGTTCTGCATAAAATATCCCACATGTCCTAATGTGAGAATTCCAAACAGGAGCTTCATGAATGTTAATTCGATTGCATCATTTCATGTCATTTATTTACAGGGCGAGCATCCAGTTTAAGTTTATTGATTTTATTAAAGACAAATAAAGGAATGTTGTATGCAGATTAATGAACCAAATGGCCTGAAATTCCTCTCATCACAAATAATTAAAGCCATTAAATAATATTCACCCCCAAAAAGCAAAGCAAAGATATTTACTAAAATGTAGCATTATAAACATATTGCTAAATATACTGCCTGGCCAAAAAAAAAGTTGCACACTCTCATATTTCGTTGGACCGCCTTTAGCTTTGATTATGGCGTGCATTTGTCATGGCATTGTTTCGACAACCTTATGCAACGTTACAACATTTATTTCCATCCAGAGTTGCATTCATTTTTGGCCGAGATCTTGTATTGACGACGGGAGAGTCGAACCACTTCGTAAAGTCTTCTCCAGCACATCCCAAAGACTTTCAATGGGGTTAAGGTCAGGACTCTGGTGGCCAATTAATGTGTGAAAATGATTCCTCATGTTCCCTGAACCACTCCTTCACAATTTGAGCCAGATGAATCTTGGCATTGTCGTCCTGGAATATGCCCATTGATGGGATAACCTGGTCATTCAGTACATTCAGGTACTCAACTGAATTAATTTTATTGCTGCATAACATTGCAGAGCCTAGGCCTGACCAATTGAAGCAACCCCAGATCATAACACTGCCTCCAGAGGCTTGTACAGTGAGCACTATGCATGACGGGTGCAACAGCGACTTTTTTTTTGGCCAGGCAGTGTATAAAAGCATATTTCTGAATATTATTGCATGCACGAGAGGTCGGGAAGCTGATGTATTGTAATAGTATGTCTACCATTTGCCACATGATTGCACCTTTATGAGTTATACGTTCACCATAATTATCCAGGAGGCTGAATGTATTTTTAAAACCATATTACCTCTTAAATAAAAAGTGGCTTAGAAGCCACATTTCATACATCATCCGAAACTGGAGAAAGAGTATTGCAGTAAAAACACAGACCGGAGACAATTACAACTCGTGCAAAATGCTGCCGCCAGAATACTAACCAGAACCAGAAAATTTGATCACATCACTCCAATCCTAATCTCCCTTCCCTGGCTCCCAATTCAAGCCAGATCTGACTTTAAGGTGCTTCTGCTAATTTATAAATCATTACATGGGCTTGCACCATCATATCTATCCGACCTCATCATCCCTTATATTCCCCCTCGTGCCCTCCGATCGCTTGATGCTGGCTACCTTACTCTTCCTAAAATAAAATAAAAATCAGCAGGCAGTAGAGCGTTCTCCTACCGAGCTCCATGTCTCTGGAACCAGCTACCTCCTACAGTCAGGGAAGCTAATTCTGTTGCAGTTTTCAAATCTAGACTCAAAACCTACTTATTCTCACAATCATATGACCTACCTTAGCACCACTGGCTTGGGTTCGATAATCTTTCTCTTACCAATCTGATGTCGGTATGAGTGTGTCTGTGCCCAAACATGTCTGGGTTTTGTGCTGTTTCTGCACTGCTCTGTGTGTGTGTGTTTGCGAGGCTGTAGAATAGCTAGATTGTTTGTCTTGCTAAACTCTGCTTTTGTCTACCTTGCCTTGCCTACCTTTTTCAGTGTTCATCTTGTGATTTAATTTATTTTTTATTTTTATTTTCATTTTTATTTTTTTAAAATTCTTTACAACCTATTGTAATGTTTATTGTCTCTCCATGATTCTTGTAATACTGTTTTATTGCTTTAAAGTGTATTGAGACACCCTGGTGTGATTTTGCACTTTAAATAAACTTTGATTGATTGATTGATTGATTGAGTATTGCAGTCAAAACACGGCTTGTGTAAAGTATTTCCACATTAGTTAGTTAATTAGTTAATTCACTGTCAAAGGAACTATGGACATGGATTGATTACCTAGAAACCTTAAACTAAACAAATTCAGGTTTGCAGCTTGCTATTTAGCGCACTGTATGCATTGAAGTGCTCAATCTGTGGTTGCGCTGTATGTCGTTTAATTTAATATATTTTCTGATTGTTTACCTCCAATTGCTATACCAGCACATTCAAACATCTCAAAAATAAATTATAAAGTAATTAGCATCTCATTCTGTATATCCTATGATAAATATATAGTGAACTTAAGATTCTCGCACATCAATAAGTAAAGTCAAATAAGTAAAGAATATTTCTTTGTACAAATGTATGTGTATATTCTGCACATGACAAGGTTGTTTGGTGGAAATTGCCGCAATGATATTTGTATTCCAAAACCATCTTCCCTTTGAGCGAACAAAAGACTGCTGAAAACAGCACCTACTTGACATTAAAATATGCTTTGTGTGTAAGAATGGTAAGATTACTTTAACGCTCTACATCGCAATAAATGATAAAAGGCAGATAATTGCTGCTACTACATAGCCCTATCAGCAGGAGCCGTTTTTGGCAGATTTGTGGAATACCAATCAATGCCTATCACAAAAAAAGGTAGCAAAGTTGACCTTCACTAGCAGACAGGGGAAAAAAAGTTATGTTATGTGCCTCTAGATATGCATAAACATTTAGATGTGTACATTTGCATGAGTGCTGTTGTATAGCTGTTAATATATAAAGGAACGCTGACATTTTTTTCTGACAGAAAGCTGCCCAATTATAGTTCCAGTGTCTCTCCAGGACAGATGTGTCATTGCCTTCCAGTTATTTTCCATTTCAAAATGAAAAAAAAAATAGATTTTAAGCACCTTGTTTTGAAAAGGTTGTCATTTTGAATTAGTATATTAACTCATCGGTTCATTGATACATTCCAGACTTGAATGCTGACATATTTTAATTCTATTTACCTTTTTTGTCATCAGTCGTTTTCCATTTCAATTATCCATTTCTACTTTTGTTTGTCTTGGACTTCTCCAAAATAAACTCATGACGTATGTTTCTTTTGTAATAAAACTTTTATTTTATGGAATTCAGATATAGAAGAGCAAAAATATGATTTAAAAACATAAATATTTCCACTTACACAGTCTTTGTGACTATGATGTATCTGATGATTCACCACATTTTATTGTGATTTAGACAGGCTGAGATGTCGTTCATTTCAAAATACTGATAGCCTGTTTTTGTCTTCACCATAAAATAAATTTTTCATAGAATCCGTGTCTCCATCCAAATGTTCTCCCAAACCCCAGGGATAAGCATATGGATGCTTCTTATGCAATACATTAATTTCCATAAAGTTAGCCCATCAGTACAATCAGCAATAGAAAGTAACTATGGAGAATGATGACGGGGGTTAAAAGATTATCTTATAAATCTGTAACTAACTGTGATTTATGGAAATGAACAGTTATGCCCTCAAATGCTAAACTGGCCATGTCTGCTTATAACTGTCACAGGGTGACAGGGCAGGCACTTGTATTTTGCAGGTGACAGGTAGGAACTACATTTTTGGATTTGTAGAAGGCACAACTCACCTGCTAATTGCACACACCTGTTGTCATTTTTGATCTGGTGATTTTTTTTCCCCCTCTTGAGAGATGGGTAGTTTGCCCTTTCTGAAAAAAGTAGCATGACAGTAAAAAAAAAAATGTTAGGTGAGTGTGGCAGTGGGTGTGCTCACTTCTGTTACCATATTCTTGCCGATACCATTCCTTATTGTGAAACTTTTATTTTGACTTTTGGTATTTATTTGTGAACTCTGTACGTGGTGTTTGTTATGGCATACCTGATGGAGCCAACGTCAGGTGAAGGAGAGGATATGATGGATATCTATCTAGTTACTATTGTCAGTTTCAGCCTAACAGAGTGACCTGCAGAATAATATTGGGCACTGTCCCAATTCTGTTTATTTTATTTTATTCACTTTCTTTATTTGACAGGGCTGGTCTGCCGTTTGGATGTCAGTGCGTGGGCGCATATTTTACCTGAGTTTACTCTGAGGCTCATTTAATCTGTGCAGGTTACTTTGCACATTAATACTGAAATGTTTAAATTTTAAACATGGATGTTAAACACAACTGCATTGTAAGAAATGTAATATGGGTACTATGGGAATTTCCTCATATTAAAACAAAAGGTTTAAACTGATACAAAACTATTGTAATAGAACAAATTTGACACTTTCTGTTTCACCTTTTGTGTGTCTCCTAATTGACTAAAAGAAAATATATGAGAATCGCACACTTATCTCATACAAAAATAATTTTATTTTTAAGTTACCACCAACATGTTTCGGCAATATGTCTTCATCAGGGTGCAGTGAATTACTAGCTAATTGACTAGCCTTAAATATTAAAATATTAAAACTATGTGATGAAACAGAGCCTGAGGTTAGTGAAAGCTTGTGAAGTTTAAAACCTGTATGGGAAAGTGCCACCAGAATCACCCACAATAAATCAGAGTTAAATAAAAAAGGTTGTATATTTTCTTACATTTTATACAGCTACCCCACAAATGACCCCTCACAACACCATTGTATACAAGGTTGGTACAGGACATTTGAAAACATTGCATTATGTTTATTGCATGTTTACTATTTAACCCCAACAAATTAGGAAAAGTCATATAGTGTCAAGATGAAAAAATAAGATGAAATAACTACACTGGCTTTTAAGAGACATCAAACACTGAATCGTTATACATTCATAATAGGGTTAAAATTAATGTATAACCTACAATCAAATGCTGGAGTCTGTTCATTACAGTATGTTGTATTATATATTGAATTAATAAAGGTATTCAGACTTTCCTAAGCTGTTCTTTGATATGTGTCATGGGAGAAACAGATAAGAAAGAGGATCTTATGCAGGGTCAATATGTGACAGTTAACACCCACATAAAGCACTACTAAGCATGCAGCTAA
This sequence comes from Synaphobranchus kaupii, assembly GCA_029718625.1. Taxonomy (NCBI): domain Eukaryota; kingdom Metazoa; phylum Chordata; class Actinopteri; order Anguilliformes; family Synaphobranchidae; genus Synaphobranchus; species Synaphobranchus kaupii. Next base: position 22,191,739 of record CM056395.1, on the reverse strand, counting down.
TATTTATGCATGCACTCTCAGAAATAAAGGTACAGTGGAGGTACATTTTTCTTCTTTAAGGAACAAATTTCCCAAATGTACAATGGAAGTACAATAATGTTCTATTTGGGTATTAATAAGTACCTTTTCAAGCAAAAAAGGTACACATTAATTGTGTATTGCTGGCTAGGGGTACAATTTTTTACTTACCTATATAGGGTACCACCCCAGTGGCAAGCATTTCTAACTTTTTAGGTACTTTCTGTACCTTTTTTTCCAAGAGTGTATCTATACTGTATGTGTGTATGCTTATGTGTGTACTATATAAACATGTCCAAGCTTCATACAATATCCAATATCCACACAGTGTCATAGATGCAAAGCATAATGTGCTTTATGACAATATAATGTTAGATTTTTTGTGTTCCTCTCTAAAAGGTAGGCTATTCATATGGTAATTTTGTCGGCACCAATTTTCTTTCTATTAGCTAGTTCATAGTGATAAAACTTTTTCAAATAAACCCACCATTCATTATTTTCCACTACTTTTAATAATTTTTTTCTGCTTGTGAGGCCTACTTTGTGTAGGGCGGCAGTGTAGTATAACGGTTAAGGAACTGGACTTGTAACCGAAAGGTTGCGGGTTCAATTCCCAGGAAGGACACTGCCGTTGTACCCTTGAGCAAGGTACTTAATCTGAATTGCTTCAGTATATATCCAGCTGTATGAATGGATAAATGTAATAAGATGTAATAAGAAGTTGTGTAAGTCGCTCTGGATAAGAGCGTCTGCTAAATGCCTGTAATGTAATGTAATGTAACAGCCCAGCGAACAGGGAATGCATAACTCAGTGACCTGACAGTAGCGAGGCTATATTTGCGCTTTGTTACGCATTGGCTGGGTAGGCTGCCAATGCATTGACTGCGTGTGCTGCCTGCCAGTGGCACCTGGAGGCAGCGGAGATTTTTAATTTTCGTTTCATAAGCGGACAGACTAAATAAAATCATTACGATGCAATATGTATAATTTTTTTTTATTTTATGGGGAATGATCGTGATTTGTAGATCAGTTTTGAGTTGTAGACTACTCTTTCGTCCATGCTATCTCCGAACCACCCCCCCCCCCACCCCCCCCCCCCCACCCCCCCCCCCCCCCCCGGGCTGCGTTCGGATCCAAAATGTATCCTTTCTTCCTGTCGTTCCCTTCCCTTGCTTCAAGGGGGGAATCCCCAAAATGCCAGGATGAAATATGGCAACCATACCAAGTGTGGATTCGGATCCAATTTAAGAAAGGGGAGGGAGTAATTATATTCCCTCGCTCCCTCGTTTATCCTCCCTTCCACCAAGGGTATAAAATGCAAGCTTCCAGCAAGAAGGGAATCCCAGAATGCAATGCTCCACATGGAAAAAGTGGGCGGTCACATTTCAACTCTGTGGTGTTGCACTTCCGAAATGATGCGAGGGCGGTTCGGTTCCGTTTTTGTTTCTTTCTCGTCAATCCCCCCTTGCAGAGCACCTCTTAAGTTTGCTTGCTGCACGTAGCACATTGCGTCATAAGATAGCTCCCTCGAGGGAAGACAGCAAGGTTTCGAATGTAAATTGGATTTGAATGCAGCCAGAGTGCAGGGAAGAATGGTATGGCCCATCTGAGGGGGGCTTTTAGGGGGCGGAACACTGACTTATTAATTTTCACGTTGTACTTGTAATTGTTAGATATTTTTCGTAATTTATCTGGTTTCCCTTGCACACCTCTCGTGCCTTGCCGAATACATTTGAAAATTAGAGCCCTGGATTTGTGTTTCTTTGTGTGTTCAGTTCATTACACACCCCTCTTCTCCCAAGAGATGGACTCGTTAAACGAGAGTCCGTGTGTGAAATGAGTGAGTGAAAGTACAAGCTATGCAGGGTGCTTCACATCTAAAAAAAAAAAAACCTGCATAAAGTGACCTATATTTTATCTTTTGATTTAGTGACTGTATCAGAATGGAAAATCATTAAAAAAATTTCCAGTCAGAAGGATAACTGCACTTCTATTTTCAACCTGCCCTCTTGGGGTGTATTGTCCTGCAATGAGTGCCTGTCTGATTGGTGAGTGCTTATGCGAGCCGAAGAGGGACGTGAGCATTCACGGGTTGATTTGTGATATGATTACAAGAGTGCCACTTCACCCAAAATCTGTATTATAATAATTGATTTTTTTTTCCCCCTGTTACATTGTAAATATGCAAAGACTGTTTTGTTAATCTGCTTTTCTGATGATATTGGTCTGCCCTTGGCCTCCATAAGATGAATATGCCATTGTATATATTTTCTTAAATATAATAAAATGAAAATAAACAAGAGTAAATTGCAACCAGTCTTTCGCTACTTGTTCATTGTGGTTCACGTGGAGATTATCCACGGTTTTTTGAGCCAGAGTGCTGGTGCAACCTGCACTGTGTACAAAATGCATAAATACAAATTAAAAAAACAACAACATGCAGCTGTGGATTTATAACGTGTGCTTTTTCTGATCACATCGCAATGCTTAATCCCCAGCTACATACTGTTTTTTAGTCTACAGCAGAGATCCTCAAAGGGCTGGTGTTGGTGTAGGCTTTTGTTCCAACCAAGCAGCTACACACCTGATTCTACTAATCAACCACTAGAGTCTTTGCTAAGGACCTTGATTAGTAGAATCAGGTGTGTTACTGCTGGGTTGGAACGAAAGCCTGCACCCACACCGGCCCTTACTGGATAAGGTTGAGGACCTCTGATCTACAGGTTTATTGTTAGACCATGGGATCTAATAGGTTAGGCTAACAAGGGCTAAGGGGAAATCCTTGCCTGGGTTGAACTACAATACCCAGAATCCTAGAGCAAACAAATTGCGCACGACAACATGTGGAGAGGCTAATGCTACCATTTAACTTATGCAGTATGGGCTTAAAAATCTGAGATCTCGGGGCTCATCCTGTTAAGGCACTGTTATGGTGCATGGATGAGACTCATGGTCGGGTATGAAATGTGGACTGTGCGAGTAGTGCAGCCAGCAGCTGATGCATATCTGGCTTGAACTGTAAGGTGGCTGGGTCGGAGGACCAGGCGCGACCGTGAGGGGATCAAAAAGTACTCCCAGGAGTGGAGTACCACTAAAAGGGGAAGGGAGTTAGAGCTCCGCGAACAGAGCGGAGACAAATAAACAAGAAGGGAAAATAACTCCCGGCGTCAGCCAAAAAATAACAACCCAGAAACGTGGGCGAAAAGCTCGCAGACTCGAGCAGTAAAAGAGGAGAAAAGAAAAGGAATGCCTCTAGCTCAACAACTATCAAAGAGCTAAAACCAAGGTACTATCTCGACAGAGACAGGGGAAAGAAAACCAAGGAAGGAAATGAGTGAGAAAGGAAAACAAAATATCTTAAAGGAAAAATAACTCCTAACTCACTAAGGCAGACCCCACGTATACTTTTAGCAATAAGCAAAAGAACAAGTGGTCGCCAAAATCCTATACCGTCGTTACCTCGCTTAGCGTGGCAAGGATGACACAAAAGCAACGAACCCGGAAATCGCTGCGCTTAAATAACCAGCAGATGCTAGCACAGGTGAAACGAATGAGTGCCGGGTAAGCAGAAAAACGCAGCAGGGACGCCGTCCCGCGGCACCAAAAAGAAACGTCCGCCGAAGAGAACAGGCGAGCTGCAAAATCATGACGTGAATATTGACCAGGGATGGGATGGGGGCGGGGTTTCAGTTGGTTCGGACGATAAGGTCTCATCACCCAATCCACCAGAACGCCCGCAACCCCCCACTCCCCTTCCCCGCCAAAAAAAAAAAAAAAAAAAGTGGAGGGGATGTGTGTATTTATTACACGCTTTTTGTTGTAACTTTAAAATAAACAAAACAAATGTTTGATATAAACAGCAGCTGTCAATTACATGCTATGCTGCTTGCACTTCAGTGCCACCTAGTGGTGCCCCTTAGTGTCGCACTGACCATTTCCATGGTAGGTCTATATTTCATGCAATGACATTAGCCACTTAATTGTGGCATCATTTACATCCCTTGGCCTCCGTGATGCATTATGAACAGGGCCTGCCAAAGATATCAAATGATTTATCTCGCATGAAAAGCAATTTATCAGAGAACTCGTAGCTTCTCTGTCCTGTGAAAATGCGAAGGCAACGCATTCAAGTGATTGAAGTGTTTGTCATCTAGCTGGCATCCTCCATCTGAGAAACGCTACCCATCTTCATAAGGCCCAAATTGGACCTGACGACAGCTACATTATTTGAGCCACCAAAAGATTTATATCTTCCATTACTACTCTTTTTCTCCTAGCCACACTACCGCTGCAAACATACGTCAAAAGCCTGCTAATGTGCCCGTAATACACATTTCAAAAACAAAAACACTTCTCAAAATGTATTTATAAGAGCGATACGAATGACGGTGCATTTGAAACGGACATGATGAGATGCAATATGTTTATTAGTTCATTCTTGTTTCCCTCCTCCCTTTGAACAAATTTATTTCATTGTTTCAGCTTTCATTTTGAAATATAAGAGCCTTGCAACTCAACATGTCAAAGTAACAATATTCTGTGTGAAATCCCATCTTACTTTCCAGGCTGCTTCCTACGGGTTGCATTACAAATTCATCAACATTTTATTATTACATTTTTTTTCAAAATGTTTCCTGTGTTTAAAATGGTTCCATTGTCAGTTACTCTGAGAGGTGCTCTATAAACCTGAACATCCTTGGGTTGTTTAACATTGTATGGTTTACTTTTTATTTATTTAGTTGCTTTGAAAAGCTACAAATAACAATGTGTGGATAAAAAAACTTCAGGGATGGTTGTAATTGAATAGAAAGAAAGAAAGGAAGGAAGAAAATGGCTCGCCAAGCCTGCATTGAAAGTGAGTGAATGGAATGGTAAGCAACATGGCCATGCCTAATTCAGATTTTTCATAACATATGCTTAGATGTTTTAATCCATGTTGTTCAATACATTTTTAACAGGCGCCTCAATTCCAGAGCGCTTATTTATGCTTACTGCGCCGTGGTCTTACCTATTTTAGTTTTCGGCATCTGTAAGCAAAGTGTATTGTATCATTATAACAATGAATAAAATTGCAAAAAGCAGATGTTGCTTTTTGTTTATTTGTTTAGTATAAGGATCTCCATTAACTGACGCCTTGACGACCAGCTAGTTTTAAAAAAATAAGACAAAACAATAACAGATAAAACATTCATATAAAATAAAATAAAAAACATTAAATAATACAAATATACATTCAAGTTAACATCTAAACAATGCAAAACAATGAAATTGGAGCAAACATTGAAAGCAAGATAATTTAGGATAATGTACTTAATGTACTGTATATCGGTGAAAGTATGATTTAAGCTTATTTTTAAAACTTGCCTTTCCTTTTATAGAACTGATAATACCCAGCAGACAATTCCATGACAAATATGATGTCATATTAGCCTATATCTGAAAGTGAGAAGTGATTAGTAGAGGAGGCATTAGTCCTACAGCCCAACACCCTTCGCATGCATCCTGAGCTATATCAGAGCAGCCAAATTAAGCCTGCTTTCAGGAGATCTAAAAATTATCACGCAAAGGGGAGAATCACTATTAATGCCTGTTTTAGTAAATCACACGGAATACTTAATTGGTCTAATTTACACAATCTCCACCCTGTTTTAGCGCTTTAGCTCAAGGCATACTTATGCATGAACATATTTAACTATGCATCAAAAGGAAAGTCGCAGTGTGACGTTACCCCTGCAAATTGCATCCTAAAAGTGATTTTTACCCATTGCGACCGTTTAGTAAATCCGATGTAGATGTTGCCACTTTTAAGCGACTGCTTTTGCGTCGGAAAAGCAGTCGCAATCCTTTAGTAAATCTGGCCCAGAGTGTGAATGATTGTGTGGAATAGTATAAGTAAACTCGATAGTCTCTTTTCAACAGTCGGCCATGAGAGATGTCAGCCACATTGGAGACAGGAACAAGTCTAGCAGCCTTGTTTTGAGCCGCCTGTAGCTTTCTAGGGTCACTTAATGAAGCAGATGACCATACAACCGAACAATAATCAATTCAAGGTGACACCAAAACCAAAGAACAAAAGAACAAAGAACCCATTATGTAATATGTCTCATAAAACGAAGCAAAGAACCCATTATGTAATATGTCTCATAAAACGAAGCAAATTAACCCAGTGAATCTTGAAGCAGCTATCTGCTTGTGAAAATAAAAAATTGCTAATAAGTTAAATACTGGCGTGAACTGATAGCTTCCAGTAATCGGATATTGCTGTGCATGTAAACGTACCTACTGTTAAGAGACAAGCGTATGGATTTTATCCTTTGACTCTCATCACTGTCATCAATTAGTAAGTATACAAACAGCAAGAGCGTCCTTATGAATGAGTTTATTATTATTATTATTGTTATTATTATTATTATTATTATTATTATTATTATGTATTCTTGAACAAGTTGCCATTCTATACCTCCAAATTGAACCGCCACTGACTGCATACAGGGATGTTCAGTCAGATACAGTAGGTCGCTCATCCTTGCCTGGTATTCCAGAGTGTGGGGAATTGTATTAACTCTGTCGTATGGGTGTCACAGAGGTTCTGTTAGTGATTAATTATAGCAATGAAAGCCTATTGGTAAGTCAGGAATTAGTTCAGCTTCTTACATTGATAATGTGTAATTGTAATATGGCAGGCTCCCCCCCCCCCCCCCCCCACCCACCTCACCTCCCTACCATCTAACTTTGGCTCAAAATAAATACATTAATACATTATGTGGGAATAAGGCAGAACCAAGGCTGTTGCTTGACAAGGCTCTCCTGTTTGCTTTGATGACTGCTTCGGTGATACATGGCATTTGCACTTCAGACAATGTTTATTCATCATGTCCGTGGACGGATAAGGAGTGAAATATTGCAAAATATAGGCCATGAGCTGAGAGTAAAGCCAGCATGTTTTTAATGCAGCGTGGCATTTATCTACCTTATAATCCCGCTTACCGATCCATCCTCAAGTGACTAGAAATAATATCTGTGGGATGTTACACAGAACGTATGTTTTATAATTAACTGAAAAATAGAACAAACCCACACTGAATTTGTTGAAAATAAGCTAAATGTCACAGTATACCACTATGGCAGATAACAGAAAAAAAATTTTAAACTGAGGATTGTGTGGAACTCCATAATGTTGTGGTGTTGTCGTGACAACAGCGACCTGAGTCTTTTTTATTTGAGGCGACCACTGTCCATGGTCCTGAAGGTCCTCTAGGTATTAGGAGATTAAATATAATTTGCTTAAATATAACCGGGTTAAAATTTCGATGTATCTATGCCTTTGACCCAAGCCCTCACAAATCAGCTGCATTTATTTCTATGGCTACTTTTGTTTCATTATGTTCAGCACCGGTACGTGGGTGCAAAACGGCCTGTCTTAACCCTGTTGTCTTAAGCCACCCTTTTTGGAATTCACAGGCATTTGTTCCGGAAACCCGTGTGGCCTTTTGAAAACCCCGCACGGACTTGTGAAATTCTGACCTAGCCTTTTGAAAGTCGGACGTGGCCTTTAGAAATTCTTCATGAAGCTTTTGGAAACGAGCGCATGGCACGCGTAAAACCTTTTCAATTCGTGCACAGTTTCCGTGGATTCTCGTCCAGCCCTCCCGAACATACGCGGCCTTTTGTCATTTTTGCTCAGCCTTTCAAAACCTTCATCACACTCCCATATGTAGGCTACATATTCCTGAGCTTGTGAATTTGTCATACAGGAATGACATTTATCCATGATAAGTGTAGAACATCAGAGCAACTTGTGATGTTAGTTTAGCTAGCCCGTTTGTGCACAATATGTTATACAGATTTCAATAAAAATGTAATTGTTCGGTGACAACCTTTTTAAATGATTTATTTACTTATTTATTTATTGCTTTGTCTATTTTACATAACATAACTAGATCAAAATAATTATAACCATAATGTCTTTCTGTTTCCTTTTTATCTGATATGGACCTTTTTAAGATAAAAATAAATAAATAAATAAAAGTTGAGTTCAATTGAGTTGAATTGAATTACATACAGTACATATATACTGCAGGGTATCAATGTTACAAGAAATAACAAGAAATAATTTAATTATTTTTCGAACAAATATTTAAAATGTTATAAAAGAAATATAATATATTTTGCTAAATAAAAAGGCCCAGTTATTATCTTATGTGTCCATGCCTATGGGGTGCTTATTGCAAAGGTCCTACATTCTCTAAAATGTCAATATTCAAGGGGCATTTAATATAAACTTTAAGTTCAGAAGTTGTTTCAAAAAAGGCTGTGAAATAATTTTTAAAAGCTGCACAACAATTTAGAAAGGCAGTGCCATAATTTCAAAAGGATTGCAGGAGGATTTCAGAAAGGTGGGTTTAGGTGTAAAAGCTCAGCATGCTTCCATAGGATCCTCATGGATTACAAAGGGATGTGCGTGCATTTCAAAAGACCGCTCCTGTTTTCAAAAGGCTGCTTGTGCTGCATATGAATATATTTCCCACATTTGGTCTCCTGCATACCAGAAGAAAAGAAAATTCCACCTGGCTGTCCATGCTAACAATACCTGGGAACCTTGCTAATATTGCTGTAATTCATAACTAGCTACGCCAATTAATAAATAGCCATGTAAGACACTCAGAAACCAATGTTCTATATGTAGTGTTCTCCAAAAGTGTTAGGACAGAGACACTATTTTGTTGTTTTGGCTCTGTACTCCAGCACATAGGATTCTAAATGGAACAGTGACTATGAGGTTTTTACATCCATATCGGGTGAACCGTGTAGCAACAACACCAAAAGACTCTTGGTATCTTAAGGTACTCTTACAAGCGATACTATAACCTCTCTGCATTTGATCCCTATTGGGGTATTGGGGGGTGGGACTAGATTAAGCTGTAAATTACACTGGAATTGCATGGAACACATGGTTGGCTAAATGGCTGTAAGCAAGGGCGAAACCACATAACGTTAGTTCGCCAGTTCTATTAATGTTAGCTACCGTATTTATTTGCTATCTGTGTTAGTTTGACAATTAGAGCTGGGGTGACTAATGTTATCTATTTTTAGTAGGATCTTCGTGGCTAACTCGCATGTCTAGTGAGTTAAGTTTGATAACTGTCTAACTAGCTACTTTGATATGGCTAGCTAGCACTAATGATGAATGTTAATAAATTCACTTTCACAAGTTGTTTTATGTAATGTTAGCTATTCAAATTGTGTTAAATTGGTCTGCCTTTGTGCAGCAACTAACATTAGCTAAATTAGGTAGGCTAATACCATTGTATTTCATTGATTGATCATTCTATGAGTAAGAGCATAGCCACAGTAATAACGTTTGCTAGCTAGCTATAGCTAGTTAGTTAGCGATCTAACTTGGACATTCTAGCTAACATTAACTAATGCATGATGTAGCTATGTAGTGCTACTGGTACATAAGTTACCATACTCATTGAAATGTTTATGGTTTCAGATCGTATTGCCAGCTACCCAGTGAGCAAAAGGTTAACACATTTTGACATAAATGGACTAACGTTAGCGTTAGGTTAACCTCAATTTGGTTCTACTCGGATATAGCCTGGCTACATCCTAGTTGACTAGAAAAGTTTTCAACCAAATCACATGTAACTTTAGCTGGGTTGAACACCTAGACAGCGTTTCTCTTTTCAAAACAAAAATGTCCAGTGGGTAGCTTGCTAGTAACTTAAATGCACCTAACGTTAAATGACTTTACAGCACATTTTTGATGTCGTAGACTCACCTACTTGGGACGGGCTCACACCTACAGGTCTGTTTCCTGAATTGAATCAATGAGAGGATCATACATTGTTTTAATTTTCCAATTTGTCTGGTTTGTGTTCACAAAGGCCAAACTCAAACGGTCCAGAAATTGTAAACAAAAGCCATGTGGTTGGAAATGTCGTTTGATTATTGGCCATACAATTGACGGGTGAAAAGACTACTAATTTGCACAATTTCTACCTGTATATCATAGCCTACATCATGGGCTACTATGTTCATGTTGGTGTTGATCTGGAGCACATATCAGCAGACAATAGAGGACCGCGCATATGAACGGCTTGTAAGACTGCGGGTATTCAAAATAATTTAATAATACATGCATATTGAGGAAGACGCTCTGCCATCAGACGATCTTATCACAGAAGACGGCTGGCTCTGATGAGATCCTACCACGACTTGTTTGCATTTGCCATGCAAAGGGAACCAGTGAGGGAAGTGGGCCTATAAGGTCACAATTGCAAACATGCCAAATTCACAAAGTTGGCCCATGCAAATAGGCAAGTAAAGGCCTATCATAGAAGCAGCTTATGTTCACAGAATCCATATGTACTGCATCTCCCTGAATTAATAAATAAATTAATGCATACATGGCCCTACATGCTACATATATAAAAAGTTCAATATATCAAAATGTGATGCCCTTTCATAAAGAATAAATATTACATATTATAAATATGAATTATAAATAACAACAATACATTTAATAGTAATAATAAATAAGTACTATTTTAAATAATACATATTACAATACTTTGCTGTAAATGGCACAATCAGCTGATCAAGCGGGCCTATCATCAACCAGATGTTAAGAGAGTATTAACATTTTATTCAATAAATATTTAATCTAAAAATTGTGTCTTTCTCCCATGTCACAGGAGCCTGTGGGTTCAACCTCAAACTTCTCAATGGTGGCAGGATGTGAGTGAGACCTGCACTGACAGACAATGGCTGCAAAACGTCCTCATGAGAAGGGGTACCTTCATGCACCTATGTGACCTCCTGCAGCTAAGTCTCATCAGGAACAACACCAACTACCGCCAACCTGTCCCTGTTGAGCTGCGGGTTGCCATTAGTCTGTGGAGGCTGGAGTTCAGGTCACTCTCCCACCTATCACGGCCATTAATAACACCATGAGGCACAACTACATCAAACCTCCATCTGCGGCTGAGCTGAGAGCCATCACGCAAGCCTTCCGGGACAAATGGCACTTCCCACAAGTTGCTGGAGCAATCGTTGGTACTCACATTCGGATACAGGCTCCAAATGATACCGCTGCCGACTACTTCAACCGCAAAAGGGTTATTCTCTGTGCTGCTGCATGGTGTGGTGGATCATCATGTTCTGGGGCATAAACATAGGCTACTCGGGTAAAATCCGCGACGCAAGAGTATGTGCCAAGTCCTCACTCTACCACTGTGGCCAAGATGGAACCTTGTTGCCTGGAGGGACAGAGTCATTCGAGGGGGTGGATGTGCCTCTAGTCCTCCTGGGGGATTCTGCGTACCCTCTCCTCCCATAGCTCATGAAGCCCTTTCCTGAGGGAAGAGGCATTACACCAGAACAAGCCCAGTTCAGCCACCGGCTCAGTCAGGCACAGATGACAGGGGAGAGAGCATTTGGGAGGCTCAAGGGTAGGTGGAGGTGTCTACTGAAGAGAAATGACACCCACATCACTTTTGTCAGCAGAATAGTAATGGCCTGTTGTGTGCTTCATAATTTTTGTGAACTACATAATGAATATTTTGATGAGGAAGACATATTTTGATGAAGAAAAAGTTTTTGGAAGGGTTGGGGAGGCTGGTCAGGGTGGAGGTGAGGATGATGCAGTACAGTGGAATCAGTCCAACGTTGGCCGTGACATTAGAAAGAGTTTAGGCTCAGGGTTGGAGAAGTGCACCAGTTCCAAGTCCCAGTGTGGAGAGATATATTAGCAGAGAAAGATAGTAAGTTCAGATAGTAAGTTCAGACTGCTTTATTTTTGTTCCAGATTGCACTCTCAACTTAATTTTGCTTGTGTGTTTGTGACTTTATAGAAATATTGTTTGATCAATATCTTTGACCCATTTAAACACAATGACAGGGGGGGAAAAAACAGGCTACATCTTTTTGAGGTAGAAAATAGTGCAGAACTAGTGCATTTACGTTTGATAATATGAAAAAAGTAATTGCTACAGTATAAAAACAATTTAAATAACAAAGGTAGCAAAATCCAATAGGGGAAGAAGTGCATTGTTTGATCAATATTTTTGACCCATTTAAAAACAATGACAGGGGGGAAAAAACAGGCTACATCTTTTTGAGGTAGAAAATAGTGCAGAACTAGTGCATTTACGTTTGATGAAAATCCTTATTCCATTTAAATAAAATGGCAATGCTTTAAGTTTTAAATGCTTTGAGGTAGCAAAGTTCAATAAGGCAGAACAGTTCAATATATACGCTTTCATTTGAACCTGAAAATAAAACATTTCAACATTTTCCAGCTCCAACATTTCAAGTTGGCAGGACATTAAGCCATCAAACAATGGGAGCAAACCTGGGTGTGTTGCCTTTGACCTCTTTCTCAGTCAGTAAAGAAAATACTTGGACCATCATCTTCTTCCTCAAGGACCATAGTCAGGTGTATGGGCTCTTGGCACTCAAGCTCTTGGTTCACAGATGGAGTTGACCTGGCTGAAGCAGTGGGCATAGCTGAAGGAGTGGGTATAGCTGAAGGAGTGGGTATAGCTGAAGGAGTGGGCATGAATAGTGGAGTGGGTATAGCAGGTGGAGTGGGCATGAATAGTGGAGTGGGTATAGCAGGTGGAGTGGGCATGAATAGTGGAGTGGGTATAGCAGGTGGAGTGGGCATGAATAGTGGAGTGGGTATAGCTGGTGGAGTGGGCATGAATAGTGGAGTGGGTATAGCTGGTGGAGTGAGCATGAATAGTGGAGTGGGTATAGCTGGTGGAGTGGGCATAACTGGTGGAGTGGGTATAGCTGGTGGAGTGGGCATGGATAGTGGAGTGGGTATAGCTGGTGGAGTGGGCATGAATAGTGGAGTGGGTATAGCAGGTGGAGTGGGCTTAACTGGTGGAGTGGGCATGAATAGTGGAGTGGGTATAGCTGGTGGAGTGGGCATGAATAGTGGAGTGGGTATAGCAGGTGGAGTGGGCATAACTGGTGGAGTGGGCATGAATAGTGGAGTGGGTATAGCTGGTGGAGTGGGCATGAATAGTGGAGTGGGTATAGCAGGTGGAGTGGGTATAGCAGGTGGAGTGGGCATGAATAGTGGAGTGGGTATAGCAGGTGGAGTGGGCATAACCGGTGGAGTGGGCATGAATAGTGGAGTGGGTATAGCTGAAGGAGTGGGTATAGCTGAAGGAGTGGGCATGAATAGTGGAGTGGGTATAGCAGGTGGAGTGGGGATGAATAGTGGAGTGGGTATAGCAGGTGGAGTGGGCATGAATAGTGGAGTGGGTATAGCTGGTGGAGTGGGCATGAATAGTGGAGTGGGTATAGCAGGTGGAGTGGGGATGAATAGTGGAGTGGGTATAGCAGGTGGAGTGGGGATGAATAGTGGAGTGGGTATAGCAGGTGGAGTGGGCATGAATAGTGGAGTGGGTATAGCAGGTGGAGTGGGCATGAATAGTGGAGTGGGTATAGCAGGTGGAGTGGGCATAGCTGAAGGAGTGGGTATAGCAGGTGGAGTGGGCATAGCTGAAGGAGTGGGTATAGCTGGTGGAGTGGGTATAGCTGGTGGAGTGGGTATAGCAGGTGGAGTGGGTATAGCTGGTGGAGTGGGTATAGCAGGTGGAGTGGGTATAGCTGGTGGAGTGGGCATGAATAGTGGAGTGGGTATAGCAGGTGGAGTGGGCATGAATAGTGGAGTGGGTATAGCAGGTGGAGTGGGCATGAATAGTGGAGTGGGTATAGCAGGTGGAGTGGGCATGAATAGTGGAGTGGGTATAGCAGGTGGAGTGGGCATGAATAGTGGAGTGGGCATGAATAGTGGAGTGGGTATAGCAGGTGGAGTGGGCTTAACTGGTGGAGTGGGCATGAATACTGGAGTGGGTATAGCAGGTGGAGTGGGCTTAACTGGTGGAGTGGGCATGAATAGTGGAGTGGGCATGAATAGTGGAGTGGGTATAGCAGGTGGAGTGGGCTTAACTGGTGGAGTGGGCATGAATAGTGGAGTGGGTATAGCAGTGGAGTGGGCTTAACTGGTGGAGTGGGCATGAATAGTGGAGTGGGCATGAATAGTGGAGTGGGTATAGCTGGTGGAGTGGGCATGTAGTGGAGTGGGTATAGCAGGTGGGGTGGGCTTAACTGGTGGAGTGGGCATGAATAGTGGAGTGGGCTTAACTGGTGGAGTGGGCATGAATAGTGGAGTGGGTATAGCAGTGGAGTGGGCTTAACTGGTGGAGTGGGCATGAATAGTGGAGTGGGCATGAATAGTGGAGTGGGTATAGCTGGTGGAGTGGGCATGTAGTGGAGTGGGTATAGCTGGTGGAGTGGGCATGAATAGTGGAGTGGGTATAGCTGGTGGAGTGGGCATGTAGTGGAGTGGGTATAGCTGGTGGAGTGGGCATGAATAGTGGAGTGGGTATAGCTGGTGGAGTGGGCTTAACTGGTGGAGTGGGCATGAATAGTGGAGTTGGTATAGCTGGTGGAGTGGGCATGAATAGTGGAGTGGGTATAGCAGGTGGAGTGGGCATGAATAGTGGAGTGGGTATAGCTGGTGGAGTGGGCATGAATAGTGGAGTGGGTATAGCAGGTGGAGTGGGCATGAATAGTGGAGTGGGTATAGCAGTGGAGTGGGTATAGCTGGTGGAGTGGGCTTAACTGGTGGAGTGGGCATGAATAGTGGAGTGGGTATAGCTGGTGGAGTGGGCATGTAGTGGAGTGGGTATAGCAGGTGGAGTGGGCTTAACTGGTGGAGTGGGCATGAATAGTGGAGTGGGTATAGCTGGTGGAGTGGGCATGAATAGTGGAGTGGGTATAGCTGGTGGAGTGGGCATGAATAGTGGAGTGGGTATAGCAGGTGGAGTGGGCTTAACTGGTGGAGTGGGTATAGCTGGTGGAGTGGGGATGAATAATGGAGTGGGTATAGCTGGTGGAGTGGGCATGAATAGTGGAGTGGGTATAGCTGGTGGAGTGGGCATGAATAGTGGAGTGGGTATAGCTGGTGGAGTGGGCATGTAGTGGAGTGGGTATAGCAGGTGGGGTGGGCTTAACTGGTGGAGTGGGCATGAATAGTGGAGTGGGTATAGCTGGTGGAGTGGGCATGAATAGTGGAGTGGGTATAGCTGGTGGAGTGGGCATGTAGTGGAGTGGGTATAGCAGGTGGGGTGGGCTTAGCTGGTGGAGTGGGCATGAATAGTGGAGTGGGTATAGCTGGTGGAGTGGGCATGTAGTGGAGTGGGCATTGAATCTTCGCTTCAGCTTCTTGTTGTGCCCGTAGAAAACGCTCAAAGCTGAGCGTCAGACTCCTGCTGATGGTGGCTCTGCTCAGCTTCCATCATTTCATCAAGTTGTTTATTTCGCTCAGCCATATGTTCTTTCATTGTGCTGTCCAGACGAGTCTTTGCTTTTTTTCCTGGATGCAGCCCCAGGAATAGACCATCTCTTTCCTGGCTGCTAAGACTGGTCTGTGCTCTGCTCAGAGGGCTGCCCCCTGCCTTTGTGGAGGTCTGCAGCTGTTTCACCTGTTGGTAAGACATATGTTATCGTTATGGCCTATGACAGTGAGATATTATGATCAGTGATTTAGTGGTAGTTGAGGAGGTGGGCATACTTCTGAAGATATGGGTGATGTTACTGCTGATGGGGTTGTGGGATTTTATGACCCAACTATTATATTTCAATATAAACAATGCCCTCAAAAACAGGTGGGTAAGCAATTTCATAGTATTTCATAACGTCATCATTGCAGACATCTTGGTAGGCAAACAACGGGTGATTGTGATTACATGACAGCCATCGCAAATGAGCAGTGTTTGTGACAATGCACCATATTTGTAGGTAACGCATGACATGTCATGAGAATACAACGAATACTCATTCATTGAATATAGGCCTACATTCACATTCGTAGGCCTACATAGGCTCCACATATAGCTGTACACCCTTCTACCGTTTTGATTTTGTTGGTTGGATCGATCAGCTGATTTTTCAAGCAATCAATCAATAAATCAATCAATCGATCTATCCACCTCTCCATCAATACAAAGTATGCTTTTCTCTACATCTGGAGATCCGGACATGAATGTGCTACAAGGGGTCACCTTGGCCTTTGCCCAGCTTACTGAGGAGTTTGAGTCTACCTGCATTGTTTGTCCTTGTATCTAACATTCTGCAACAAATGGATCATTTATCCCACGCAGTACTGATAAAAAAATATTACATAACTGTAGTAGCTCTATACAATAATACAACAATTCTACAGACAAGGACATTCTAGTTGTCTTGGAAAACATTTCAATTGACTGAATGAATGTGGGGGAAAAATGCAAGTAGGATGGATCTATTATTACATTTCAAGACCAGTACAGACAAGGAGTACCACTATTAATAGTATTGCTCCTATTGCTCCTAATAGCACTACTAGTACTATTGTTGTTACTACTACATTGTTGTCAGAATGATTATGAATACTTACATTTCTCAATATGGTTCAACAACTAAAAGAAAATAAGGATCAGGACAATGGTGCACCTTCCTGACATCCTTCATTTTTACAGGGAAGAGACAACGAAGGTCAGGATGTTTTTTTTTTTAGCATTTTGCACACTGCACAGACTCAGCACTTCTTCGGTACGCACAACTTGTACATTCTCAGCTACTCTGCTGTTCTAGAGATTTTTTTTTATTTTCTCCCCCAGCCCCTGAGCATAGACCAAAGTAATGTGTGTCAACAGAAACGTTGTGCTTTTCCTTTGAAACCGGTTTGTTCTGATATGTGCTGTTTGAAAGCGAGAAAAAAATTATAAAAAATAAAATTGAAAAATAAAAGTATGATATTTAAGGGCAGAGAGAGTTTGCCAGGTATAAAATTGTGAGAAGAGTGCATGCCCTTTCAAAAAGAGAAATAATTGTATGCTTCTTTTTTTTCTTCCACTGTAATCGTAAAAAAGAAAATTCCTTGAAGGTTGATTATATTTGTTTTGAGCATATTTTCACTTTTAGCATGCTCTGAAAAGTTTTGATGAAATTTGCCAATGGGCCCTAGTTTTGCCTATTTCAAAAGAAAAGTAATCATGTCATAAAATATTTATTGATTTTTCATGCTGCTGTCACATCTACCCTGACACCCCCGACTGATTTGGCTTCTTTTTGTACATGAAAACCTAATGCAACATGCACTCATGCCCACTTTAATCTGCGATATTCGCTATTCTCAAAGTAAATGACAGATGTCATTCACTCTTCTACAAATGTGGTGAGTGACACATTGTCCGATGAGCTAATATGGTTGTCTCGCCTCATATTGTACATCTAAGACACAATTGCACAACCATCAAGCAGTATCTATCAGCACTTTATTTATTTATTTATTTCCACTGTCGGCTGAGCACCCTCCCACACACAGCCCTGGCCCTATTGTGTAACCATAGCCGATCACTGCACTAGAACAGTGGAGAGGCAAAATGAGCCTTTTAGCATTTACCCCAGAACTAAAAGTAGTCACCTTATTTCAGTCTGTGCAACGGTCTAGCGGCTGAAGCTCTCTGTCATTTGCTACCACTTCAACTGCTGGCATTGCAGGAGTAACCATGGGAACTCGGTGACAGTGTCTGAGCTCAGCAGTACGGGGGTTGTGGATTATTGTAGCAGCAGAGGCTATACCTGGAGGCCTGTAGACCAGTAGAGGAGGCATGCGGAAAGCACCACAGACTTCCCGAACGGAGCTGTGGAAGAAGTTGCTTGCTGGGCTATGCCACGTGAGCCCCAGGCCATGTCATATCCCTCCCGGTATACAATCCGTCCACACATCAAAGCCACTGCACGAACAGCACCTGCGAAGGTTAGCAACAGTCCCCCATGCACTCCACGTGTCTTACAAATGTAGTTCTAGCTACTAATTAAATCTATTAATAGTGTATTACATTTTACCGAAGGCGGGTGTTGACACGGCTCGACTCAAATCGCTTCGTTTTGTTTTTTTTCTGCCTCAGAATCAACAGCACTGTTTTTTACAGTTGTTTACACAATATTTCTTGTTTATTTCATCCTAACCTGGGTTTAGGTTGTGTTAGCAATAACACTCGGACAGAGAACGGAAACATGGTTTTACGTAACTCAATCAGTAAGAGGAAACAAGCAAAAACAATACTAATATGCTGACCTCTAGAGGGTTATGTTTATTCACACGCCTTTGTATGCTGAGTGCCGCATGCTAAATATTGCTCATTTATATAGACTGTATCAGTGCTGGTCCACTTGGGAATGGAGGCAAGGCTACTAACTGCTTATCATATTGCCCCCTAGCTTTGGTCTGCGAGCCATTCCTTGGAAGAGTGGAGGTGCATTTTAATGTTTCCAGACAGATAATTGTCTTATGAGACGTCACTTAAAATCATCAGCAGACAATCACGTAGTCTAATTTCATCTCCATAACTTGCATATGTATGCGTTTTACCGTGCTCATTAACCTTGTAGCCAAGCGAGCATCCATAATGATGCTTTTATTTGTGCAAGCTTATGTAAAATGTAAGTTGTGCCAATTAATTATGTATTCATTCTAAATCATTAGGGACTTGTAAATCAGTATTGGTTTAATATTGAGATTTTGCAAAAATCACCTTCCCGCTATATGAGTGGCAAGCTTCAGCATTGTCGACGACATAGCAGTATTCTGTGCTCTAAGGCTTCATTAACTGAACAGGGATTTTATTTCATTTTAATTTTTTTAAGTTTTGTTTTTTTCACCCAGCATATTCTAGATATCTTTTCTCTTTAATTAAACTAACTGACAGGAAGCCAGTCTGTGACCTTACATCCTCGTTTGACATGGCTGATGAGTAGATTGCATATGCTGATGCCTTCAAAATAAGTTTCCTCCATGTTCATAGCTAATTCTAATGGGGGTGAGATTTCACTGATTAACGGGTTGTCATTTTAGATTGCATGACTTTACGGAGTACCTATTATTCCAAACAAAGCCAAATAAATAAAATTGTAAACATTTAAATTCCTCATACCATTTTAGACAGGGGCAGAAGCTCAGTAAACAGCTCAGTGTGTGTGTGTGTGTGTGTGTGTGTGTGTGTGCGTGTTCGTGTGTGCGTGTGTGTGTGTTTGTGTGTGCGTGCGTGCGTGCGTGCGTGCGTGCGTGCGTGCGTGCGTGCGTGCGTGTGTGTGTGAATCTCCAATCAACATGTGTTTGGTATTCAGTTGATAGAAGCATGTTTGTGGCTTGTCAAACTATTTCGTAAAATGTACACCATCAAAAATAACTAATTGTTGGAACAGAGATTATTATAGTATTTTATTTGTCCATAGAACGTTTTCTGCACATCAAGGCAACAGCCCCATGCTTCCAAATGAGGTCATTTTCAGGCACTAATTACCATTCCTTAGTGTAGAAGACAAACTAGGGCAGGCCCAGCAGACAGTATTTTCTTGAATTCACTAGGAGAACTAAATAAGCATGCCAGAAGGTTGAGAAGATCCTCCTTTTCCCCCTCATTATCACAATCAGTGGTAAATTAAAATTAAAATAAGTGTTGGTATAAATAGGTCCATCCCTCACAGTCAATAGACAACAGGTGAACGGCAATGATGATGTCAGCACACTCGTTAGGCATGCCTCACCCTTGTGATTAAATGTGCCTCACCAGAACCCCATCAGTAGGCTGGGATTCGCCTTTGCAATGAGGCCAGTCCCTCTTTGTGCTATTAGTAGAGGTAAACAATTTTGAATAAAACCGAGGTCAAGACCTTGGTTTGTGGACCAGAGTTCCCTGAGCATTTGAAAGACATCACCCAGCCAGCCATTACACATAGGTCAAAGGAGACGGGCGGCAGTGTAGTATAATGGTTAAGGAACTGGCCTTGTAACCGAAAGGTTGCAGGTTCGATTCCCAGGTAGGACACTGCCGCTGTACCTTTGAGCAAGGTACTTCACCTGAATCGCTTCAGTATATATCCAGCTGCATAATTGGATAATATATGTAAAAGGAATGCTAAAAAGTTGTGTAAGTCGCTCTGGATAAGAGTGTCTGCTAAATGCCTCTAATGTAATGTAATGTAATGTAATGAGACCGCCAGTGGGATTTCAGTCTCCAGCCACTAACCGGACAGACTAAGTATGACCGGAGAATACTTGGCTATATAATATTGTAATTATGCATAACAACATCTCTATCTTTGTTTTTAGTACTTAAAAGCTTCACGTTACAAATTGTGTCATCTCTTCATCGGAATAAGTGAGCTCTACTGATTAAAAATGAACTCAGTTGAAAAGCATCAGTAGTTTCCTCTTAAATAATTATAAGTGGCTCATAGACTTGTGCCCATTACTAGAGGTAATCCTTGATGTGTCTCGGGAGGTAGTTAACCCAGAAGAAATGGTCAACGCCACTTCATCGTGAAAGTGCACCTTGTCCTTTTCAAATTCATCTGGAACCAGCTTAACGGTACAATTACAACTCTGTTCGCAAAATTACACTATTATTGAAAATAAATTACAAACCATCTGTTTCTGTCAGGCATCTATGAATAAACCCAAACACATTTTGCCTCAATGGTTTTTAAAATGGTTGCCCTTCACTTCTATTATTTTTTTGCATAATGATGGGGACAGCTGCCTCTACCTTTTCTTCACAATGATCCCCACATTTTATTATCTTGCTTTCAGAAGGGCTAAACATTGCAACAAAAGTGTTCCCTGGCTGGCTGTACCCAGTGTGCTCCAGACTATATACCAACTGGCACGATGCACCTGAATTATTGTCAGAAGCAAATGGCCCATTCCGTACAGTAAGACTATGTATGAACATAGGCTTGGCAAGTAGTAGGGGCTGAATGGGGAACGGAAAGGGAACGGAACTTCTGTCACTGCCCCGCAGTCTGTTATTCAATGTATTCACTTGCACAATTGTGCACATGTTGAACAGATATGGGTTCCAAAGAGAGACATTGAACCATGCCAGGATAGTCTTGTTGAGGGGCAAGTACGAAAGGTTTGGGTTTAAACCTTACGTGCACCGGAAGAACAGATGCTTATTTCCTCAAAGATGGTTGCACAGTATATTATTCCTGTCAATCAAAGTCACCCTTAAAAACAATTGGTTAATGCTTATCATTTTCCCAGGGGATATATACAGTACATGTTTTTTTTGTGTTTTGTTGCAGACAAAATATACTGTAGTAAGTCTATTTGCAATGAGAATTAATATAATTATTTATCACAGAATAAACAATTCAAACAATGCTTGGGGGGGGGGGGGGGGTGGACCTAGACTTTACCAACCATGTAATTTACTATTAGGAATCCATTTTTGAAGCGGATTAAAATGTCTGACTGCTGGATAATGTTTAATTTCCTTGGGAGACAAATTGGGAGACAAATTGGGAGACAGAATATATGATATTGCTAAGAAAACTGAACATGCAATGTGCACAAGTAAAATCAGGAATGCAAACAGAATAATATTGCATTCATGAAAATAATTTCAATCGTGTTTGGGTTTTGCATTTGAACACAGTGCATCATCACATAATTGCAATGAATGTGCTTCAGTGTCCTAGCCAATAAATCCAGATACCGTACTGTACGTCTGTATGATCTCGTCTCTGGCATACATTTACACATACATGCAAAAGACCAAAGCAGAAAAAAAAAGCGAGTTAATTGCTGTATCCGATTCTCCTCTGAACAGGTGCTAGTTGCTTCCCTTATCGTGTTAAGATGGCATGCGAAGCTAATGCTTTTTGGCCCAGTCAGGCTTTGTGGTGTGACGGGACCAGACATGGGGAAAGGCGAGAGAGCGAGGGAGATACCGTGGAGCCGGAAAGTGGCAGAGGGGCACACTGCCAGTGAGGGCTTAGCGTTGCCTCGCCCTGGCGCAGGGGCTCGTGCCCGTCGGCACGCTCTCCACAGAACTGCCCGAAAACGCCTGCGCCCTGCGGATAGGCCGATAGCAAATGGCTCTTAGTGTGCAAGCACCACACTGCCTGCGTCAGAAACGCGGACCTGCGAGCTGTTGTCACGAATATGAAAATGTGCCGCTTTTCAGAAGGTACACTCTTATCTGAAAAGCTTTTGTTGTCGTTGTTGTTGTTGTTGGCGTTACTGTTCGACGTTCCAAAGACATGGTGAATTAATCGTATTATTTTCTCTGACCCCGGGTTGCTGCAGACGCCAGGGTGCAGATGTAATTGAGCTGAGTAACCCTCGAAGGCAAACATTAAGCTTGGTTGGTCACGCTCCCTATTTTACTGGGCCACAAGTCAATGAAAATACTTTCAGAGCGCGGATGCCAGTGAACCTTCTCTTAAGGCCCTTTGTGCCGACACATAGGCTAAACGTCTCATTTGTATTTGATTTAGGAAAACTTGTGGGGGGGGGGGGGGGGGGGGGCACAGTGGTGCAGTGCACAGCACCTTCGCCTCATAGCAGAATTCCTCCCGCAGTCCAAAGACATGCAGGTTAGGCTAATTTGAGACTCTAAATTGCCCATAGGTATGAGTGTGTGAGTCAATGGTGTGCGTACCCTGCGATGGATTGGCGACCTGTCCAGGGGGTATCCCTGCCTCTCGCCCAATGCATGCTGGGATAGGCTCCAGCCACTTCTCGACCCCTGACCAGGAATAAGCGGGTTATATAACAGACAGATGGATGGAAAATGATAAGCCACAACCCCTGAACGTCAAATGAAACATGACTGTATACCACTCGCTGGGAACTCAAAGGACAGCGAGCCACTCTGTTGCACAGCTGCACTCTTTCTGCTCACCACAGAGAACGTGAAGGGCAATTCTGTTAAATCTATGCAAGGAAACCTTTTAAAGTTATTTGTGATAAAGTTAACCACTGCTGTGGTGAGACAGAAAAGATAATTTTTCTATCACGGTTTTTTAGAGGTCTGGCTCAGGAGACCACAAAGGTACGACATACTGAAGCTTCAGAGCATGGAACATACCTTAATACACTGCCCGGCCCAAAAAAAAAGTTGCAGTTGCACCAGTCATGCATAGTGCCCACTGTACAAGCCTCTGGAGGCAGTGTTATGATCTGGGGTTGCTTCAATTGGTCAGGTCTAGGCTCAGCAACGTTATGCAGCAATAAAATGAAGTCAGCTGAGTACCTGAATGTACTGAATGACCAGGTTATCCCATCAATGGGAATATTCCAGGACGACAATGCCAAGATTCATCGGGCTCAAATTGTGAAAGAGTGGTTCAGGGAGCATGAGGAATCATTTTCACACATGAATTGGCCACCAGAGTCCTGACCTTAACCCCATTGAAAGTGTTTGGGATGTGCTGGAGAATAACTCACGCAGTGGTGCGACTCTCCCGTCGTCAATACAAGATCTCGGCCAAAAATTTATGCAAGTCTGGACGGAAATAAATGTTGTGACGTTGCATAAGGCTGTCGAAACAATGCCACGACGAATGCGCGCCATAATCAAAGCTAAAGGCGGTCCAACAAAATATTACAGTGTGCGACTTTTTTTTTGGCCGGGCAGTGTATAAAACATGTTTACTCCAAATTCACTGACGTGTAATTGTCCAGCAATTTTGTCCTTTTAAAGTGGAGTGGAATTGAAATAAACATCATCCTATCCCAGAAAATATTTGACATAGTTTATCTATTTGGTTCAGGCATAGCTTTTTTTAATCATTTGACTCCCATGTGTGGTGTGCTGCAAACACGACCACAAACTATGTAATGCCCTGTCACTCAGAAAATGCTGGTGCGCTGCTGTTGCAATGAGGTCTGAGTAGAAGGCAGCTAATTGACATCCACTGCACCAGTCATAATCAAATTTCAGAAAGCAACATAAAAAATTTAAGAAAAAAAAAAAATCTACTGGCATGCTCCTGTGCTTACAGCAAAAAAAAATAATTATGACAATATGGATTCCATTGAGATGTAGCTCGTGAGAAGTGGCTTGATGCAAAAAAAAAACGTTTATAAAAACTCTTTCTTTAAATGTTGAAAAATCTAGTGTCCATTTGAGAGTCCCATTTGAAACAGTTTCAGGATTATGCTAACTCGTCTCCCTCTGGGGCAGTGGGTTTTTCTGTGCAGTGAAAGACGCATCAGATGGTTCTTCGTCTCGCCCATGCATATATCTTCATCGATTTATTTTTTCTTACTCGTCCTTCTCTGCAAAGTGTCCCAGGATTCCCTTTATGTCTGGCTGCTGAGAGATGCAGTTGAACCCTTTGAGGATCAATTAAGAAGCTCGTCACCAGAGAGAGCCATGAAAGCACATACACTGTAAGAAGCTGTGTTTAGCTAATGCCACACTGTGGGAAAGAGAAAATAAGATAAATACAATTAACAAGCATACATTTAACCTGATATAACACATATTATGTTTTATTTTTAACAAAAAGCCTCAGGATTGAAGCCTGAACTACCTTTTTAATAATGTTTCATGTGTAGTCCAGGCACTTCTTATCCTGTAAATCTTTTTTTCAGTGAGCATACAGTGCTGCTTCCTGCATTGCCTTTCATTTTCATCTACTCTAATGTTTTATTTATTTATTTTTTATTATTATCTTGCTGTCTCTTAGATTCCTGGTGATCATCAAATGCCTGTTTATTTCTGCTGTCTTTCGCAATCATCCTTTACATAACCAGATTTTATTATTATAATTTTTTTTGTATTTTCGTTTGCAATTGCATAAAAGGTGTAGTCTGTGTAAAAAGTTACAACAAAAAGGTACAATACAAACAGAAAAGAAGTAAGCAAGAAAAATAGAGATTTAAATAGTACAATAAGCCATTCCAATAAACACATAAGCAGCATTCAAAACAACAACAAAACAAACTAATCACCAAAGCGGACGGCCTCACCACCCACATTGATAATAGCAAGCAGCTGAAGTCCTTTTCAGTCAGCCCTATCTTCTTCAGGCATTGAGAGACTTTATAATGAGATGCCCTCAAGCATCTACACACAAATCGCCCACCTGAATTTACGGCTTGCAAAAGAAAATCACTTTGTCATCTTCTCACTTTACCATGTTTTTCTAGCAAGGTTTGACAGATAAAACCAGTGAAAACCTTATTTTAATCACTCAGCTAAGATATTAATTAATATGAATTCTCCAGTCACTTGTACGTACTACTTACAGATCCTTCTTTAACTAATGAGTGCTTTGTGCATAAAAACAACTACCAGGCAGGAATCTCGTCCTCCAAGGTTTCAGTCAAGCCTCCACTGAGAGCCCACGCAATGATTTTGAAAAAGGTAATAATCACTTCATTATGAAAACATTTCCTTCAAGCTATATTGATTCCCTTAGGCATACTTTATAAGCATTTTATTTTTTACCTGTTGGTAGTGTTTTTCTTAATATTATAATATGTCTACAGGTCAGCCTAGTCATGACAATTACATGTGGTTCAGCACATATTTAATTTACTTATTTCAACTTGCCATCAAGTGCCTTGTCTGCATTTGAGTTGGTTCACCACCCAAGACATTAATTCCTACAAAACTGGAATTTACACATAACCTGTGTTTTAGGAATACAATTTATTTATTATATGTGTTTTTGAAAACAAATGTTTTATTTTATTTGCGTAAACATCATGTCAGTTGGAATTTTTGGTGATACACATGCAATGCAATCATTGTACCTGGTGTAGATTTGTGAGGCACAACAGGATATTGGTGTTTGATCTATTTATTTTAATTTTTTTCATTTTTATTAAAAAAAATAAAAAATACATTTATAATAATAATAATAAAATCTATAGGTCAATGCACAAGCATATGCATTCAAAGCTTAATTTGCAGTAGCAGAAAAATAAGAATATTTTGGTGCAGTTATTTTTCACACTTTGCCTAGAGTTATGAAAATACTGTCAATCAATAAGCAAATAGACTAGGTTAGAATTGGTATACTACTAAGCAAGGAAAATTAGCTTATTTTAAGAAAATGTATAAGAATAAACTAAAAAATTAATGGCTTCTGTCTTAGACCTGGGCATACAAATATTTATATTTACAAATAGGTTGATATTTGCATAGATATTGCGGTAATGAGTTATTATATTTCATATTCACACTCAAAATATGTTGAGTGAAAAGGAATTCCATCTAAATGATAAATATTGGTCCCAAAGGGCATGCTTTTTCTGAGTAATGACGCTATAAGCGAAAAAAATAAAAAAAAATATCCACCGTATGTCTCAAAAGGAGAACAGCAATGTTTCCTCTGCTGTGCTGTAGTCGATCTGGGTTGCAGTCAACCAGTCACTTCTGAAAGCAGAATGCTATAATGGAAATCAAGAGATCCTTGAGTGATTTTCAGCACTATGCAGGTACATTATATGTGTAAGTGGTATATATAATGTCACGCGAACAGTATTTTTAAAGTGTGCATATTAAAGGAAGCTTTAGTTCTTTTTTTAATGTTCAGCACCCACATATTTGTTATAAATCACAAATTAGCTGAATCACTACATTGCATGCTTATGGTAAACAAAACTGCATGCATGCAATATATTTGTAAATGCATTATTAACATTGTTTCAAAATAAATATGTCACACATGCAATGAGGTAAAAAAAAAAAAAAAAAAACTCTATAAAACAGTTTTCTCTAAAGCGACGTTTTTTTAAATTATTTTACAATCACATTGAGAGTTTTTACAAATTTAATTTCCCATTATGAAAGCTGTAACCAGTGTGCCATACAGTGACGCAGAAAGCATCAGCTCGTAACATTTTTTAATTCATTTTTAGAACAGCGCACTTGTGAGTGCTCAACGTATGCCTGGTGGGCCTGCGCGCTCTCTCTCTCAGTTCTGTTGGGTAGGCCATTGGATTCACGTTGGCGGTTTTCCAAAAACCATTCCCGTCTCTTTCCATCCCCGTGTTGTTTCTGGCAGTTCTGTGATCCGGCTCCACTCAGTCCGCCGGGCAGATTTGATTTGCGTTGCCGTCTGTGCATGGTTCAAAGGGCGCGGCAGATGAATGGAGAGGTGCATTATTCATGAGGAGGCAAGCGACGCCGGGAGCTAAATCGGGACGTGGACAGACCGCCGCCGCTCGTTTCCGTCTCGCCGCCCCAGGTGAGGGACGTCCCCTGCGGCGGACGGAAGACTCCCCCACCCTTGGCTCAGGTAGGGGGAGTAGAGAGGGGGCGAGCTCGGGGTGGTGGTGCCAGGACTGAAGAAGAGGCTGTCAGTGGGTCATTTCTCAGTACTTACACTTTAAAGAGCTCACGCCGGGTCGCTGCCTCTGGCGACAAACACTATAAAGGGGGTTTGCCGACCAACATTGACTAACTGCGAGATGCGAGTGCTTTCTAGGATTTTACTGATTCTTGTTGATTCTTGTTAACATTTTAAAGAGTTTACAGTCTTTTTTTTTCACTGGATATTTTTCCTCAAATGTGACACTCTTATGTTTTTGTCAGCCCCTTACGCATTTAGACTTTAATACTGTGCCTGGGTCTCTGCGATTTAAACATATAAGGGGTACTCCTTTATGAAACATCAGAATGGTTTATTAAACGAGACAAGTCGTCAGCACAATGCGCACGCGGTTTGAGTGAGTTGGCGACATTTAATGCCTCAAATGCCTGTGAAATGATTCTTTAGTCTCAATGGTTGCCATTTGCCAATCTGGGATTTGGGTGGGATTTGCTCACATCAGGAAAATGCTGAAGCGCATTATGGAGGTGACACTCGGAATGGTGTGTTGGTGGTAAGAGGGGTTTAATGGGAAAGAAAGGAGATAAAAGACAACATTAGTACACAGACAGGGCTCATTCGTTCAGTAGGCCAGCATGCAGGCTTTTAAAGAGATGTCTCTCATTCCCCGGTGACTGTTCGTAAGGCGCACATTTTATAACGCTGTTTAAACAAATAACAACGACTATACTTTGTGCAGTTTAATTGGGGGTTCCAACTATATGAGCTATTGCAGACAATATGACCACATTTGACCCCCACCAGGCGCAATGGCATCCGGGAGACCCCCATTATAACTCAAAAAGGGTTATATGTTGGTGAAGACTGCGATGGAGGAGATGGAGGAGGGATTGTACACACAAACAAGGGGGGGAGGAGTGATATTGAGAGATTGCGATATCACGGAAGGAGGGGAGGGGGCAGGGGGGCTGTGGGTGGTGTGGAGAGTGTGATTGTAGACCCCCCTGACCTTCTGTTGAAAAACCTCTGGTTGAAAATAGGCTCTCTGTGATTGTCTTGAGCTTGTCTGATTAAAGACATGTCCACTGGAATATGTATTTTGATCATGTTTTCCCATTATTTGTTTATTTTCAGTTTCTCCCTTTGTTTTTATTACTTCCAAATTACATTACTTTCCATTTCTGGCCACATAAAATAGGCGGCTGATTCTGTAGACACAGCCCCTCTGGGTAATGCTTGCATCTCGCTGTTTACACCCACATTCTCATATTCAACGTCAACCCCACATCAACCTGAGCGTAACTCTTTGATTTTGACGTATAAATTGGATTCATGCTTTATTACCACGCTAGTTCATTATTTTCCCTCTGTCCATGGTGAATACAAGTGTCATGATGAGTATGGGTTGGGTGACATAGGTTGGATTTGTGTCCAATGTGCTTGCAGATACAGACGGGTGACGAATTAAAGGAAAAACCCCTACAGTGAGGTGGTCCGGTGGCTCTGTTATGCGATGGAGGGCATTCTCCTGGCATGGTTTGGGTCCACTTGTCCCCTTAGAGGTAAGGGTCACTGTAAATCAATACAAAGTTATTCTGAGTGATCACCTTTATCCTATGATGAAACGCTTCTATCCTGATGGGAGAGGTCTCTTCCAGGACGACAGTGCCCCCATCCACAGCGCACGAAGGGTCACTGAATGGTTTGATGTGAATCATATGCTATGCCCTTCGCAGTCACCAGATCTCAACCCAGTTGAACACCTATGGGAGATTTTGAACCGACTTGTTAGACAGCGCTCTCCACCACCGTCATCACAACACCAAATGAGGGAATATCTTTTGGAAGAATGGTTTCATCCCTTCAGTAGAGTTCCAGAGACTAGAGTCTATGCTAGACTAGAGGTAGAATCTATGCCAAGGTGCATTGAAACTTTTCTGGTGGCTTGTTGTGGCCCATAACCTAACTAAGACACTTTACGTTTGTTTTTCCTTTAATTTGTCACCCGTCTATACATCACAATGGCATCAAGATGCACCGACAATTGAAAAAAAAAGCCTTTGAACAGATATTATTGCCCAATCGACTACTTTCCACTATCCCACATGCTCTTTTATTACAATTTCTGACTTTGAGACAGCTTCACAAAACAATATCACCCTTTCATGCTGAAATTTAATATACAAATCTTGTGAACTGCTTTAAAAAATAAAATAAAATAAACAATTAGATTTGTATTAACTGCATTTAAATAATAACTTTACATAAAAAAAGATATGTACATTTTTAAGTTGTTTAATATTTCATACAGGAGCAGAAATGCAAACTAAAGAATATTCATAAAAAAATAAATAAATAACAAGTGAAGTCCAGGTACTTGCTGACCTAGATGTGATTAAAGAATCGTTTTATAAAGCATGACAGCTTTCCCACGTAGCAAGCGTGCCCAGTCCTCCGCTTTCACAATTTCACAGCGGAATATGCAAATGTCTCCCTGTTGCAAAACACCAGAGCCATGCATAATGAGCTCCTTTCCATATAATTTGCATTTTAAATAAGACTTTGTGTACTTGGCAAACAAGGGGCACAAATTGTATGCAGACTTTCATAAGGTACCACATCCTGTGACATGGTCCTCAGATAACAGGTATCTGACATGGTCCTCAGATAACAGGTATCTGACATGGTCCTCAGATAACAGGTATCGGCCTGTGTATGTGGTGTGGGAGCATTCACATCCAACCCAGAACTAAGTACAATGGCAAATGCACTGCTTTCCCTTTTTCGCTCTCACAGCGACTTTTATCTCAAGTGATCCCCACTGTTGCACAACACCATTTTATACAGGAACGGTAAAAGCCAAACGACAAATGTGTTGATACATCTCTAACACAGTTTGTGTGAGTCTGGATGCACTTTATCACAGTAAGTTGTACTCTTGTCACTTTGGCAGACTTGTCTTGACACTGAATAGATTACTGTGCAGAAGCCCTGTTATATATATCGTGAGAGAAGCAGGGAAAGGTTGCTGTTTTCCACATCAGTGGTTCTACCCGCTCCCAATTGGTGACCCCACCCCTTGTTATACACACATGAACCCCATTATTAAAAGCTTAAAAGGAGCCCCCGCCCCCCTTTTTTTTTTTTGTCTGAGAATCTAAATACCTGTTTTCCATCTCTCTCTTTCTCTCTTTGTCAGTGCCAGAACTGTGTTATGAATTCAGTTTTTTTGACCAGACCTGCCTGGTAATTATTGTGTGGTGTCAGTAAGCTGCTGCGATGGCCTTGCCTGGCTTTGGACAGGGACAAAGACGCATTGCACTTGTGATCAGAGCTACTTTACGGTAATGGTAACTTGCTTTATACTCTGTAATGATTACGTTTTCCAGCGACACATCCACTGTATCTCCCATCATGCAATGTCAGGCCTTCAATACAGGACCCTGTGTTTTATTATTATTATTATTATTATTATTATTATTGTTTGGGTCCAGGTTAGCCATGCTTTGAAACCTTGAACATGAAGGGGTCTCCCCACATGCTTATAACAAGTGTCAAACTCACCGGTCGGTATGCACGTTTCTCTTTTGACACGGACGGATGAAGAAATTGCTCTCAAGCTGAGCGCCACAGAAAAATGTAGAGAGTGTTCTTCTATGAAAAGGCCTTTTGATCACAAGTCAAACCGCCCCGTCTGACGCCCGGAAACAGTCGGAATACCACTTTGGTCAGGTAGCATTGCCTGCTTTGCATTCCCATTTCCACAATGGCGGCCATCACTAGGCCTCCTCGCCGCGCGCACGGTCCTCTGTTTGGCAATCTAATGCGCCATTTAATGAAAATGGACACTGGAGAATAGAGATTGCTTTGAAGCCGCTCTGATAAGTATTCCCTCTTCGATTGCCGACAGAAAGTTGTCATTAGTTACATGCTTGCATGATGGATTGCTCCATGCAGGATGTGCTGTTGAAAAAATATGTATACATTACAGCTGGAGAGAACAATGGCCCTACAGGTGCTCCGCCCTCCCTGTGATCGATTTGTCCCCATCATCAAGATTATCTGCCTAATGGACTAAAATGGCCAATTTGGTTAAAAGCTAGTTATTGACTGCCTGCGAATGCATGTTCTTGAATTTAAATCTGCTTGCATGTCACTGGATTTGTCAACAAACATATGAATAACAAGCAATTTTATCATGAACGCATGCCTGTTCTGTTGTTCATTCAAATAAAAAGTAAAAATATTGTGGGTGTAGACGCACCGATTTGACCAAACGTAAATAAATACACGTAGCTTCTCACTATTCACAGTGCAACAAGGGGAAAGGCATCTAATGTATTTCCTGTATTTTACAGAGGCGTAGCAAGGACATTGAAGCTCTCCCCGCGTAATAATAACGTTATTATAGGTCATAACTGCTTACTGTTGACTAGTGACTAGTGACTACGGTGACTAGTGTGTGTTCCAGCATTCTCAGAGCCTGATCTCTTTCTAAATATCAAGGCTTTATTGATTCAATTCTATCTCCAAATCTTGCCATACTAGTATCCATCTATCTTTATATATGTTTTCTTTTTTTATGACTTTTATGATTTTGGTAATGTTAAACTACACAGACGGAAATGACACAGTAGTTTTTTTTTAAGATTAGTCATGATTGGCAGCTCGAGGCTACTGTGCAGAAAAAAAAAGGAGTTCAGCATATACTATTATTTTATCATCTAACAATGTTGTCATCATGTTTTTGTTTATTAAAGTTTCTAGATTTATCTACAGATGAATCTATGATTCATGATCATTTATGAAGTATTAAGTTCAATGTACATTGAAAGTGTCCAGCCCTGCAAATTTCTATTCATAGCAACAGTAGGAAAACTCTAATACCTTGTCCCCCTCATAGCCACTGACTCACTATCATTTATCTCCAGGGGCCGTTTTTGTCCTTAGAGTAGGACTAATAACTTCTATTTGTTCGTCCTTCACTTTAATGGTCACAATAAATCACACAATAGTCTCCGCGACATCTCTGCAGCTAAACAGTGTTTTTTTCGCATCTGTATGTTTCTCTAAGCAAATTATTTTCAGTGATCAATAGGTGTTCTTTCACATGACGTCAACAATGGTGCTATTTAATGCTTTTTTTTATTTTTTACTTTTATTCATAAAAGCAGTGGTACATTTTTTTTTTCTGTAGTATGATCACTGTTTTTGTATTGTTTTATTGTTGTACATAGTCCCCCACCTTTTGTACATAGCCCCCCCCATTTTCGGGCATCAAAAAATATTGGTCAGTTTAACATAATGTAGAACAAAGTAATATTTTTTAATATTTGGTCGCATATCCTTTGCATGCCATGACTTCCTGATGTCTGTGACTTATCAACATCATCAGAGTCTGGATATCTTATTTTCAGGTTGTCCGACAAGCGATACAAACTCTTTGCATCTATATGGATCTCTATGGGAATTGGGGGGTGGGACTAGATTCAGCTGTAAATTATGCTAATACAGTATGGAACACATTTGTTGGCTAAATGGCTTTAAGTCAACATCATCAACATCATCAGCATCTTAACATCTTAACATCATCAACATCTTATCAACATCATCAGAGTCTGGACATTTGTTGGCTAAATGGCTTTAAGTCAACATCATCAACATCATCAGCATCTTAACATCTTAACATCATCAACATCTTATCAACATCATCAGAGTCTGGATATCTTATTTTCAGGTTGTCCGACAAGCGATACAAACTCTTTGCATCTATATGGATCTCTATGGGAATTGGGGGGTGGGACTAGATTCAGCTGTAAATTATGCTAATACAGTATGGAACACATTTGTTGGCTAAATGGCTTTAAGTCATCAAGGGTCCAAGGTATCAAATGAGCTTCAAACCACCGTGCTGCTGCCAGATATGCAGTAGATACTAGGGGTGCTCCGATCAGCATTTTTGGGGCCGATCACCGAAATGATGATCGGCCGATACCGATCACGGCCGATACCGATCGTGAAAAAAAAAAAAAATTGGCCTCTCAATATTTTCAATCTTAATTGTCTCTAAATATTGTATCCCTATTTTATGATGCATCCTTTTTACAACTTCTGTGTATGTGAAAGTGTGCTATACAAATAAAATTCATTATTATTATTTCTATTTATCATGTAACATTATTCTTAACAACATTGTGTATTAAGTATTAAAATTAAGAGATGACAAAGTATAATGAATTGACAACTGTTCATTTATTGTCAGGCAACATTCCACACACTCTAGTCTAGAGACACTCTCTTAACACCTTTGCGCATAAGTCCCGCCTGCGGGACCTTTTTTGCTCAACTGAGACATTCGTTGCTACTGCAGCCAAACTATTATTGGAAATCACAAACTCTGTGTTTTAAATTTATTGGTAGACGGTTCGTGACGATTTCTGCCGAATACGTAGTTTCTAAGTGCCACTATTTCCCTGTGGCAAGTCCATTAATCAAGCAACCCCCCACCTAGTCTATACCTACTTATGCGTGACATAGTGGACAATAGCGTCTATGTTTGAGTTCATACATATATTTATGCATCATGTAAAATTAGAATAACGTCATAGCAACGAGATAAACCCAACAATAGCCTGATCGTATGCCAGAAAAGCCGTGAAAAGCCCTGCTCACTCAAATGCAAAATAAACTGTGAAAGTACTATCTCATTCTACCATGTATTCTACTAGCAATATATGCTACTAAATATGAAATAAATATACAATCCTACCATTGGTTTTACACATCGAGATGTTCCTTTCAAAATTCAGTTGTAATTTATTGTCTGGTACAATCGGTTTGAGAAATATATAACACTTTATACCGCTATTACACTATCTGAAACGTCGCTGCGTAATAGTCCCATGCCCTGTAAGCCTGTCTCATGCATTACAGTTCTCTCTGGTTTAATTGTCGGCTTTTTTATCCAATAGAGTACATTATAACCTTCGCAACGGTATATGCCAAGTCTTTTTGGGTGCTTTGAGCAATTTACTACAGCCCAGCGTAACGGCAGTTTTCGTTTTAACTGTCTAGTATTACGCAAGCGATATACAATACGCATTATGCTGGGGAATTTCCCTTTTGCAATATGTAAGTATTTTTGCGTCTAAAATACCGTTGGTCTCGCTGGCTACATGCGTACGTTCGTGTTTCCACTCGAGCACTGTCTTTCCAATATGTTTGATAGCCCTGTTGTTATTTTCGCATTTTGAGTGCATTTCACATACTGTAGTGCAATCGTTAGCTAAATGTATTTTTGAACTAGGCTACCGATGTTCATTGACGATAGATTATTTGGCAGCATTTTACAGATGGTGGAAAACTATTTTATGTTCATGTTATCATACATAATATAGACGTATACGAGTCTCTTAGGGCATGATAAGTGCTCATTCCAATTTACTGTTGCGCTGATATGTGGTAGATTAAGGTAAAAATTTCCTTGTCGTCATTATGAATAGGAAAGACCGGCGAAGACATTTTAGCAGCACGCGGTAGTGAAATAAAAATTGTCTCGCGTGTTTTTGACATTTTGCGTCATCTGATCGGCCTTTATAGCCGATCACCGATAACACTTTTTAGAACAAATATCGGCCGATACTGATCGGCGACCGATCGATCGGAGCACCCCTAGTAGATACTACAAGCATTGTTTCTCCTGAATATTTTTTCCATTGAGTTCAACAGGAAAATTAATCAGGAGAAACAATTTGCCAGTGGTGTACGATTTATGGACATGTAGCTAGCTTACCAATGACCCAGTTGTAATTGTGGTTGTTCTAGCTAACGTTAAGCATCTCTCTTGTGATAGCAAAAAAATAGCCAGCTAGCCAAACCTAGCTTATCTTATCCCTATCGTCTTCTGCCTTACCAGTTCAGCTTCAAGGCCTTGATTAGTTGAACTTGTGTTGTCGTCGCTGGGCTCAGTGGGCTGCTGCGGTCCTGAAATAACGTTGTCGTCGTCTTCGTCCTCCTCCTCCTCCTCCTCTCTGCTGCCAATTTCACTAACTTACTAGGCTGAGGCTGGGAAGATTCATCACTGCTAGCACTGGGCCCAGCAACCCTGTCATCTGCAGCAGTGGCAGTGCTGCTGCTGCGGCCACTAACGTTAACATAATTTTATTTTAAAACACTTGGCTGCACCTGACTCAAGTGATTTTAATTTATTTTGTCTAAGCTTTTCAGCCCCACCTTTCTGTTTTTTACCCTTTTGTTCCATGTTGCGACAATTTTTTCCGAAGTTGAACCATACTGTCTATGAGTTGAACTATCGATGATGACTTTGGATGTTACTGATCTCACGCCCTGGTGCTCAGGTGACGTAATGGAGTGGACCAAAATAATTGGCTGGGGGGAAGGCGGGAGACTGACACATTTGAAGGATTTTTAGGGATACAGAAATATCAGATGTGAAGTAAACCCCTCTGCCAAAAGGAATGGGCCGGCAGCCCACTCGTCTGGGCCGGCCAGTTAGAGCCACACATCAGTTTTTTTTTTTTTGCATTGCATCGATCGGCCCCAATTGTCCATCAGCCCACCGGGAAAACTCCCAGTACTCCAGATGGCCAGTCCGCCCCTGGAGGGAGTAATGGTCCGGGCGGGGGGATGCAGGGACATTTGAGACCGCACAGGAGGAGTGCCGTTTAGGGACGCAGCGTGACTGAAGCAGAGCTGAGACACTGACAGGAGCTGTGCTCGGCAAAGTGGAAGCACGGGAGAATGAGCTGAGCAGTGGGAAGGTCAGAGGTCGGCCAGGCAGACGTTTCCGGATGATTTGGAGAGAGCGTAATCTCTTTCACATGAAGTAAGCTATCAGTGAGTAAAACGTCTGGAAATAGCCCTACAAATTTGTCAGTTTCTTGGATCAATATCGAAGGGGTGGGCGACTGGATTGCTCCTCTTCATACTGAATAAATCAAATTATAACTTGCTTTTCTTTTTTTTCTTTTTTTCAAGGCCACCTCATCATATTTCATATTTCTAGAGACCCCCCCCCTTTACTGAAAAAAGTAGAAAAGTAGTAACGGAGTTGTTGTTTTTTTGCATACGGTTGACAACTGTATACCTGAGTCTTATCATTATTCTGTTGTCATGGAAGTGCCAAAATTCAAAGCCATTTCAAATGCCAAAAAGCAGCCCACGCAGATTGTCAAGTCTGCAGGCAGAGGTGGAAGAAGTACACAAATCCCTTACTTAAGTAAAAGTGCAAATATCCACATTAAAAAATACTCAGGTAAAAGTTAAAGTACCACAGTCAAAGTATATAAGTACATGCTCTTAAATGTACTTAAAGGGATAGTTCGGAATTTTGGACATAATGTCTCAATTACAACTTACCCATGATGTAGTTGATTGATGGAAACCATTTTCAGCTAATTACATGCTGTTCCTTCTTTTGGACATACACACGTTGTTAATGCTAGTGCAACTCTATGGTAACCGGTAGCATCCACTACCAAACGCACTTAAACACTCCACAGTGCACCCAAAGCAAATAAAATATGACGACAGGCTATCTGGGTTATTTTGAGTGTTTATACCATCATTTTTGAAGTCAAATTATCTTTGAATCCTTTACTTTGTGCTGACCTATATTCTCTGTGGAAGTACGGTGGCGGAGCGATACTTTACGTTACCTATGAATGTAGTGCCGGCACTGGTCGACTACAACAACAAAGAAGAGCAACAAGTTGCAATGGCCACATTCGCTCCGCCGCCGTACTTCCACAAAGAATATAGGTCAGCACAAAGTAAAGGATTCAACCATAGTTTGACTTCAAAAATGATGGTATAAACACTCAAATATGTGAAAAACGTACTTAAGTACAGTAACGGAGTATTTGTACTTCGTTAGGTTCCACCTCTGTCTGCAGGTAGACTTCTGGAGGCACTCTTTTAAATGGAAAAATAATTTATGGTCAGTTGCAAAATAGCTGCTGTTTTTTTTATGAAAAGTCTGTCACATATGGTCTCAGATTCAAACCCGCAGGTCCTTCAGTGTCCTGTCTTAACTGCATAGGGCTGTAGTTACCATGATTAGATGATCCATATACTTACTGACATCTGCTAAACCTGTGACACAGCATAGCCTGACCTAATGAGTCGGGGAAGTAATCATCATGCAGTTGTCCTGGAAAAATTGTAATTAAAATGTCAAGATATAATGTGCCATGTGAACGGATGCATCGCAGGTAAAAAAAAAATATATTAACTTAAAAAGTCTCACTGAGGGGTGTTTGTGCCTGATAACTGGCTGTTGACGATTGAAAAACACAGAATGGGTGTAGAAACAGGAAATTGGAATTACGGCACCGTGGCTTTAAAACCTGCACGCCTTCAAATGGACACCGAAAACTCCCAGTCTTCTGGGATTTTGCACATCTAATACTAAGTAAGGAAACAACAACACAGATTAATAGATATACAGTGTAGTCCGTATTTGGACAGCATACTACTACTACGCATAAATACCCTCAAATTAACTCTATAAACTTTGCCTCTAGTGGTTGAGACATATCCGTCTCAATTACAGTATTCATGTTTGTCTGAAATTATAAACTACAGCTTTAAGAAAACCCCGTAAATTTTGACGCAGTATTTTTTAAAAGGGTAGCCGCTTGCGAAAACCTCAGCTTCTCCAGTTACAGTGCTATTAATAGCCCAAAGCACTTACGACCCTCCTTTCGCCACAGCCACTGACTGTAAAATGCATAACATGTACCATTTATACACGCTAAGAAAATCATGTTCACATATAGAAAAATATATTTTTTAAAACGTTGTCCAAATGAGCATTCGCCGTTTTCCCTTGCTTACTGTACTATACCTGATGCACTTTCGGTTACTCATTTTTAAATCTCTCGTATACATTAGGAAACCAAGTATTTACCAGTATATTCAGCTACAGCTGTTTTTCTGATTAACCCTGAAGAGTTTATCTTGTTACATTTCGCCAAAATCCCATACAGTCGACTTTCCGCACATTTCCGACATCGCACTTAGGGCTGAAATACGTTGCTGTTGTTGTGTAAATACACACGCGCTTTTGTACGTTTTTTAAAAAACGTATTAAAATACATTAGGCTACTTATGTTATGGTTATTATGTATACAGTATACTGTATGTGACTATTTTGAAATAAATGTATTCTGTGGCAATTTCTGAATGATACAGCTTCTTCTTCAATTTGAACTTTAACCCATGGATGTGCAGGGAATATTTTTTTGAGATATTGACATTTAAATAAAACTAGTAGAAACCAGGTGGAAATTGCCTCTGGAGGGCCAAAGTAAACAGAGTTAAAGCTGGCAGTCTTCACTTTAACCTCATATTCATTGTTTCATTTCAAATATACTGAAGTACAGAGCTAAAAAAAAACAAAAATCATGTCACCGTCCAAATACTTAAAGACTGCACTGTAGCTTAATAATGGCATCTGGTAACAAACAGAATACTCACCCCACGATAAAATATCTTTACAAAAAATCTTTCTGATTTAAGGTTCTCAACTCAATATAAAATAATAAAGTAAGGGCAAGGGTGGTAAGGGTGATCTGATGGAGGTATCACTGGTATTAATTCGGCTAAATGAGAGAAAATAAATCAGGTGGGGTTATTGTGCTGAAGTTGAATTCGAGCAGCAACGACTGTATGCAATCTATGTAAGTTTTTTTGTTTGTTTGTTGTTGTTTTTTTTACATTAAAAATAAGGGCAGCTACTAGCTACAGAAGCATAATGCTGACATGTTCGATTATTATTGTTATTATTTAAATTTTTATTTTATTATTTTTGATTGGCAGGAAGTTTTACTGCCCTAAAAAATGAATGTCACCTACCTCAAGTCAGCTTAAATTGTCATGGGGCCCCCTACGCTCATATATTATTGATTAGGGCATTGTTTGCATCATCTTTATAATAGATTATGTGGGATTCTGATTAATAATTTTATTTAATAAAATAAAATCTAACATGGCAGCCTTATGATTTCCTAAATTACTGTGTTATGAAAAATAAATAAATAATACGAAGACATTTACAAATTGCCACGTTACACTGTTTTGGCATCCTACAACTGACTCTGAATCTGTAAAATCAACCAGCATCTCACTTGTAGTTTCACAGGTCTGTCATTTCCCACATATATCTTACTGGCAGGTGAAAATTATATTCAACAAATGAGCTGCGAATGTGAACTGTATGTTGTATGTTACCACTGTCGATAATTGTGTCTTTGTACTGAACATAAAGTCACTTTCAGAATGAAAGGCGGGTGTGTTTACTGCTGTTTGACCAATCAGGTGCAGCCCATGGTATCTATCTCTCCATGAAGTCTGATTGGCTAGAACTTCACACTTCTGACACTGGATACATACAGTGAGAAAAGCAAGCTAGAGATGTGTGTTTATAAAGCAGGCTATACTGAGATTGTGTTTGTTTTGATTTGACTAAGAGCGTTTGATTGAATCCAGCCCTTAATTTTTCTGACATTTAATGAAAAAGACACATATCATTATTCTGACATGGACTGAATTTGTGTGTGTGTGTGTGTGTGTGTGTGTGTGTGTGTGTGTGTGTGTGTGTGTGTGTGTGTGTGTGTGTGTGTGCGTGTGTGTGTGTGTGTGTGTGCGTGTTTGTGTGTGTGTGTGTGTGTGTGTGTGTGTGTGTGTGTGTAACACAAGGGTGAAAATTGAAAATATTTTTAAAAAAATTGAAATTGCTTTAAATTATGTCCAAAAAAAATATATAATTTTAACATATTAAGCAAATCATAACAATTCTAAATTTCATTATTCACCACATAAACTTTCAGTCAGCATAAGTGAAAAAATGTATAACTTACATATTTCAACTCATTATCTTCCCCGCCCTAAACAAACTTTAATTTGCAGCATGAGAGGGATACTGATAAAAACATGCTTATGTCTCTCTTTCTAAATAATCTTTTTCTATTTTAATTAATACACTCACTGAAAATAATATTAGGATAATGGCTTTCAGTTCTCAGCTAAATTCAATTTTATAATTCTGTGGATTCATGAAAGATATGTATATATTTACGTGGGCAGAACTTTTGCTTAATTACTCTCTCAAACCCCACCCCTAAAGAAACACAATTAATTTAATAATGTCTGTCAATGAAATGTACAGTATGTATTCCCTCAAGAGGACCATGGTGTATTTACTCAGGTCGGCTTGAAAACACATTGGTATGAAATTCAGCTTTGGCACGTGGGTGGGATTTCAGACCATACCTGAGGGCACATCAAACGTATACTTCCAACACTGAAATAAGTGATTGGCACAATTTGCATGTCTCAAACTAATACTGCAAATAAAAAAAAACTCAAGGGTGAATTCACTGCAGTTCTGCAGCAAATCACCTAGTTTGCATGGCAAAACAAAAGGATGTATGTTTGTAAAACCATTACGACAAATGTAAAAATGTCCAAAGCAGGCAATTACACAAACACTCTAAATGAAAATCGCACTGTGCAATTAGCAAGGTTTTTTTTTTTTTTTTGATGTGTTGTGAATACTTTATCAACCTCATTTAGAATCTGATCGTTGACAGGATCCATCTGACCCCATCCTCATGTTATTCCACGGACGTGACTGCTAACACAGAGGATATGCAAAATTGAACATTTGTATTAAACACACCGAGTTATCGGTGAGCTCCCGTTGACAGCTGTTCATTTCTGCAACATATTTCTACTGTAGTATTTCCATACATCACAAAGGGCATTTAGAAGCCTTTAATTTGATATACAGAACGCACGCAGATTTCAAACCAGCCTGTATTTCAGGGCAAAATGGAACCAGTCTAAAATAGGCGGAAAGGGGAAAACGAGAAGGGTTCATAAATCTCTTTAATGTACCAACATTATTTATATTCCTGCAGGCCACCTCCAGCTGCTAATTCTTCCCATGTCCTTCTGTCTCACTGGAAATACCAGGTAATCCAGCTTCAGATGGTTGACTGATCTAATTAACTGCTGTTAGAGGATCCCATGGGAAAAAAGATCTATACATTTCCAGGGGAGAGAGAGCATGGAAACATTCATGCTCACACACATATAACCACAGTTTACTTCAGCCAATGTAATGTGCTTAAAAACAATGAATCACCCGACTTCATTAGCGCTTGGATGTGACATATAGCTAAATGGCTAAAGGAGCCAATTTCGAACAAACTGGACATCTGAAAAACAAGCAAAGCAGGGAAAGAAAGAAAGAAAGAAAGAAAGAAAGAAAGAAAGAGGGAAAGTGAGAGACAATGACAGAGAGGAAGGGAAAACAATCTGCCAGATGAGCCCAGCAAATATTTGAATAGCTGTAAATACCAAGCTTTCTGCTAACACTACTGTAAGATTTAAGAGATATATTTTCCCTTCTGGGATTTGAACTGCTCAAAGCAAATATTAACTATCTACTCCATTGATTGATATTTTAAATAAATAATAACAACAACAACAACAACAACTAATATTAATATGTATTAATACTAATATTATTAATAATACTATTATTATTATTATTATTATTATTATTATTATTATTATTATTATTATTATTATTATTATTAATAATAATAAACAGAAGTTCAGAAAGGTTTTAATAACAATTCTCCCTGCAAGACATTTAATCCCACCTTTCAGAACAATGTGACACTGGCAGAACCCATATCTCCCTTTTGTGTGTGTGTGTGTGTGTGTCATTTAGTAATTTTGGTTCTGAGCTGTTAGACAGCTTCTGTGAGAGAGGCTTGCTTTTTTGCTGGTTAACTTGTTGCCTGCCCAAGTCTAGTTGAAGACGCAGCAACGCAACTGAATATTATTAGAAGCAATTAATAAGATGAAGGGAGACCTATCAATTTAATGCCAATAATCGAATTAACTGAACAGGATTTTACCAAAATAAGAGAGCAGCCATGTAGCATAATAGCATAAAAGTGACATTGACTGTGTCCGAATCAACGCCCTTCCATGCTATTGAGTATGCTTGTTAAGTACACACTGGATCAGAAAGTTTTTAAGTAGGCAAAATGTGCTCTAAATGTAGTGTACTCACAACCCCCAGATGATATAAACCCCCCGGATTATATACTTATTTCTGGGTTTTCACTAGCAATAGTATTGAGGATATGTTTTTGCATACTGCATGTTGCGTACTAAACACTATGTAGTAAACAGTACACATTATGCAAGTACACAGGACACAGTAGATAGGGCTCTGATTCGGCGAAACCCATTGTCTCGGAGATTGTAGCTTGAGTAAGATGAACCGATATAAAACCAGATGAACCAATATCCCTGCAGTGCCTCAGGCTGCATTCTCACCACTGCTGTCTTCTTCTGGGGATGATGGTGGCGAGAAACTGCATTTGACAACCGGGGAGCTGGATTGTGATAGCATAAGTTTTGCTTAGAGTTGCCGACACAACTACAGCGTAATTCACATTTACAGTATTTAATATGAGTTTTCACAAAAAGCTCTTCTACCGTCACACTTCAATTCATGTGTAAAAAAATATATATATATACAGTAGGCCTACTGTAGCATTTCTATGGCAATGACAACAAGAATGAAACCACATTTTAAAATTCTCCTTTAAGTTGGCCATATAGATAGAAAGTCTCCTGCAGTAAAAAACGAACAAAAAAAAATCAAGAAATAAAAATAAAATAATAAAAATAACATACTGTATGTATACAAGTGTGCAGCGAAACTGTAGAGCGGTAGTATAATCCGGTTGTTGAAGCAAGCTGAAATGTGTGTGTGTGTCTGTGTGTGTGTGTGTGTGTGTGTGTGTGTGTGTGTGTGTGTGTGTGTGTGTGTGTGTGTGTGTGTGTGTGAATGCACCCCAAGCGATTCCTAATCCCCACGAGGGCTTTGTGCTTATCTCCTTCATTCCCACCCTAGATAAGGCTCCATAGAGCCACTAAAATTAAAGGACACAGTTCACATCTGGATGTATGGCTTTTTTTTTTCATATGAAGGCTACCATAAAATATGTATTTTAAGGTTATGAATATTTTACATGATTGTGAAGGTTATATTCCTTTCAAAAATTAAACTACCTGCAAGGAGATTTCCATTTTAACTCTTTCAAGTGCCTGCCACCTGTTAAGAGGAAGGAGATGCAGACCAAACCAGATCAAACCAGTATCGTGTTGCACCGTTTTAAGTAATTTAAAAACCCATCACTCATGGCCTGGAGACATTTCTTGTCCTTTCTAACCTTATACCCTGTTACTTTGTGGGGTCTATATTC
Organism: Synaphobranchus kaupii; assembly: GCA_029718625.1. NCBI lineage: Eukaryota > Metazoa > Chordata > Actinopteri > Anguilliformes > Synaphobranchidae > Synaphobranchus > Synaphobranchus kaupii. The sequence continues at coordinate 22,148,255 of CM056395.1, read as the reverse complement.
TTTTTCAGGAATCAAACACTCAAACAAATGAGTGTGACTTGTCTCTGTGTGTCTTCGAGCGGAGGTGTGAAGGCATTTCGTTGCAATGAGCAAGGTGAGATGAGCGGGGCCGGATTGCTGTGTCTACACAGACATTTCCATCCGCACCGCAGCATGCGGTCACACCTCCACGTCCCCAATCAACTTGGCTTGCACAGTTTGAGCCAAGATGGCTCCTCTCCCTCCGTCAGCAGTGCGGTTTTCTGCCAACAGTGCTGGAACAGATTGACTTCTTGCTGAACGTACCATCAATTTACATTCTGCCAATCTTTGCTGGTGCTGTATATCTGTTTTCACAGGTGCAATAGGCTTCCCTGTCGAAGACAGTCAGCACCAGTCCAACATGTGTAACGTGAGTACTTCCTTTCCTGGAGCCCCCCGGTGTGTATCCGAGGTTTTGTTTCCATCAGTTACCCCTGGCTCAATTAGCTAATTAGCTCATTTACAATGTAGACCATTTGGCAGACGCTTTTTAGCCAAAGCAACTTAGGAAAGTGCTTTCAACATTATTCATAAAATAATTTAGAGCAGAAGTTGGCATGCAGTCCTGAAGCATATCCTTTTTACCCGCCCCGGCTCTAATGGCGTCCGAGTGTCCAGGATCTGACCAGGATTCCTGCGGGCCCTTGAGATGTGGCCCCATGTTTATCTGTATAAATGCTTGAATGGACCTTATGCAGGTGTGGTGACCAGCGGCTGACCTGGCCTTTGTCAGTCAGAAGCTGACGCCGTTGAGTTCAGCACACCTAAAGATGCATTATTTTTTTTCTACTCCACACATTGACATTGCTGCCCCCATTATCGCAAATGGACACTTTAGTTATACCTTGACTGCCGTAGATTTAAAAAAAATTAATTTGTCGCCCAAGTTGGGGCTGAGCATGGCCAATTCCCACCCTAATTTTGAAAGCCCAACTGTCTGCAACCGCGTTCACGCTGCCGAGCTTGATTTCCACAGGTGTAGAATAACTTTAATCCGTCATTTTGGCATCATTTTAGACCTGTAGTACTCACAGACAGCAGAGACATGAAGGACAATTTGAGGGCATAGATCTAAACTCGATGTCTGGTTCCTCCCGAGGTTTCTCCTTGCTGCTGTTGCCTTTGGCTTGTTCTTGTGGGGGTTTAGGCCAGGCTTTTCTGTGAAGCGCATTGTGACAATTGTTCATGAAATGCACTACACAAACTACACAAAATTTAGATTTTGATTTGAAGCATCTCAGAATTCCCTTCCGTGAAAATGAAAAAGTCGGGCCGACTTAAAAAGGAACAAGAAAGGCTCAATGGCGCGTAATTTAAGGACACTGGCAAAAAGTGTCTATCCTCATCCTGTGCGGTGTCCTGTGAGAGCCAACCCCACTGCCTCCACCTCCTCATTCTCCTCCTCGATGCGTGGAAGAAGCATTAAACACACTCGTGTCCCCGTAATTCCCTATAAAACGGGAAACGTAGCGGGTAGCATGCGGCGACATTACCAGCGGGCCGTCCGCTTGGACAGGAATGTCAGCGACGTGCGATACGGTGGCTCCGCGCGTTAGTCGCGCTCCGTCGCGTCCCATTACGTCACGTCTCTTTCAGGCATGGCATTCAGCCTGTTAGCGCGCTGCGAGAATACTGATGGGGAGGTTAGGCAGCCATTCAAAGGCAGTTATTAAAGATGAATAAGCCAAAAGGAAAGTCATCTCTTTCAGGGGGTTGGTGGGGGTTGTGGGTAGAGGGGAGGGGAGCCGAATAATTCATAATGGATATGAAGAGGCCATGTGGACAACTTTCTCCCTGTCCCAGGACTCAAGTTTCATCCATAAAGCATGCATCGGAAATGAATAGAAAAAATCCAGCCCCGGCGGGACTGGCTTAGCACTGCTAACATCAACGCGTTTTCGTTCAAGAGTGACGCAAGGATTATTGCCTGCAGTTATGTGAGTCTGATTTGCAATATGATCTGTGTTAAAGAACATGGCAAATAGGGATGAATAGAAAAGGGGAAAAAAAAAAAAAAAAAACCTTACATGCCAAACAGAGATAAGCAAAAATATCAATCAATTATGTTCCACAGGCAAATTTATATTCATGGTTTCTTTAACCAGTTAATAATGTTCGTTTTTTAAATTTAATTCCATCTCGTCTTGTTCTCTCTGCCTCCATCCATTAATTTTAAGGCATTGAATGTTTCATAACAAATTGCCCTGACAATGAGAGAACCAAAGATGAAGATTTATTCTACCAGCGACTAATTCACTTTTGGAGGGAAAAATAAATTAGCTGTGTGACCCACAACTGTTAGGAGAATGTGTGTGTGTGCGTGTGTTTATGTGTGCGTACATGTGTGTGAGAGTGAGTTGTATGTATGCCTGTGTGTCTACGTACGTACATGCCATTATTAATAAATAGGCATGCATAAGGAATGTCACTGAATGTTTGAGTTCTGATATGTAACTATACACAATGAATACACACAAACACAATTTTGCACACGGTATGTGCATAACTATTGTATTTTATAAATATTTTTTTATATTTGATATATTTGTCTAGATTGTTTATTGTATTTATTGTATCCATTGCTTACATTCTGTAAAGTTTTACATTATCTGGAGACCCTGTAAATAAGATTTCCATTGCACTGTGCACACTGTTCAACTTAGCACATGACAAATAAAGCTTGAATTGAATTTAACTGAAATGGTCACTGCAGATATGGACATTCGGCTGGATAGAGAGTTGTTGTTGCTGTCACCAGTGAATGATAACTCTTCTGATGATGGACAATTTATGAAAAATAAGTTCTAATATCTCTACAGCTCTGGGAAAATGCAATAACGGACCTTATGTTAACACTCTATGCTGGTTTGGGTGATATGTTGCTGTCAGCATGCTAGTTAGGCAACTTGCCATCTAAACAGGAAACATTCCGATGATGTCATCAGAGTCATCTCCAGCAATATGAATCCACGCTTTTTTTCAATGCATTTTTTCATAACGGAGCCGATTCTTTGAGCACGGAGAGTAGAACTCCAGCGTGGGAGATCAAAAGGGAACAGTGGGGTGAATCTGCCCCGAAAAGTGATTCATGGACCGTGTGGCGCAGGCCACGGGGCAGCTGACTCTCAACCCGTATACAATTCCCCCCCGTGTGGTCGCAGGGTTGCCTCCCCAACGTGGGATCGGTGCTGTGATCCCATCTCTATCTGTGACCCTCTCCGCTTCCCCACTGTCTGAATAAAGTGAGAAGCACAAAAGGACAGTGGACCGCTCACTCTCCTTTTATTAAAAAAGTGATTTGTACTTGTCCTTTTACTTCAGTGCTCCAGAGTTTTTTTTGTGTCCTCATATGGACTTTTGAATACCTAGAATCGCACGCACACATTTCAGCAACGACTATGACAGGATTCAAAGGGAAAATGGCAAGTTATTATTTATTATTTTTTTAAGAAATAATTGTTCCCTTTACATTTCGGTGCAGCATAATAATGGGAAAATTGAAAAGGCTCGCCAGTTCTTTTTTAAAGAGGTCACCTAAGGATATTGTGCCATTGTCTCTGCCCAAAGGCACGAAGTATGTCCTCACAAATTAAACTTTCTGTGACTCTGCAAACAGGAAGCGCGAGAACCAGTAACAAGTTTTGCATAAATTAATCAAGTATACAATTACTGCGCTACATATGTAAATGTGTACCCAGGGGATGCAGTTGCTGGATGATTGTAGCCATATCATTCAGTGATATTATGGAAGTTAGTTACCTGTTCTGTGATACGCCAGGTATGAGCATATAATTTCCTGTATTTATCAAAAGGGTGCACTGGGTTTGCAGAGTGGCTGAACTCTGGGTGAGTTTCAGTACTACTTTGCAGTTTAGCAAGCAAAATAAATAAGTTAAGGTAAAGGATTAATACCATTGTATCTCAGCTGGAAAGAGTAGCATGTCTATCTGTAAGGTTTTCAGCACAACGGTTCTCACAAAATGTTCAGGAATGATGCACAGCTTTCTAAGTGGCCATGCCAAGTACATTACATTATAGGCATTTAGCAGACGCTCTTATCCAGAGCGACTTACACAACTTCTTATTACATGTATCCATTTATACAGCTGGATATATACTGAAGCAATTCAGGTTAAGTACCTTGCTCAAGGGTACAACGGCAGTGTCCTACCTGGGAATCGAACCTGCAACCTTTCGGTTACAAGTCCAGTTCCTTAACCATTATACTACACTGCCGTATACTGAACCCCCATAGTATGTTCTGGGTCAATTTGACCCGATTCAGCATTTGACATCACTTAAAAACCAGTTAACCTTATTTTCTTTTATCTTTACACAGTATGACTTTCCCTAATTTGTTGGGATTAAATAGTAAACATTCAAGAAACATTGTATACAAAGGTGTTGTGTGGGGTCACGTGTGGGGTAGCTGTATAAAATGTATCCAACATTTTTTTTTTTTTTTTGTGGGTGATTCTGGTGGCACTTTCCATACAGGTTTTAAACTTCACAAACTTTCACTTACCTCACTTACTAACGCTGCCTTCACGTCGAGCACGACTCCCAACATCCACCAGCTGGGACTCCCCGTTGCGTTCTCCTGCCTAGCGACTGAAGCGTATTTGTTCACATTTATTTTGTTTTGATGATAACAGGAGGTAATGTCAACTGTTATGAGAAGCTTTTGTTGTCAGCTGTGAAAAGATGTTTGATTTCCATCACCGTATGGTGAGTTGTAGATATTAAAACGCTGTAGATTGTAAACTGCGGAGAGGGTGTGATTGGGCTCTTTGTGTGCCCTCTGGCAGGATATTTTCCAAAAGATTTAAAATGTATCATTTGGTATATACTTATGATATACAGATGTCTATACGTTTGGGCATCCCTAGTCAAAGTGTATATTACATTGACTCTCTAACTGAATGTAAGCTAAACTGCTAAAGCTAAAAATAAATAAATAAATAAATAGATAAAACTCAATTAGTCTGGTGAAGACAATTCCTGGGACAAACTATTACTCTGAATGCAAAATGTCACTCAATAACAATGGGAGGTTGATACTAGGCTAATTGCTTCAGTATAAAGACAACATTCTTCTCCAAAGTGGTTTGGAAAGCCAATCCCAGGGTGCACAGACACAGGTTTCTTGTGAATTTAAGCCAAAAAAAAGATTAAATATACTTTAAAAAAATCTGAAAATGTAATGCTACCAGGCTGTCAAAGGACATAACATGAGGCTTGTAAGCCTCCTTTAGGACACAAAACAAGTCTAGCTTGGATAGTCAGTACATAACAGTACAAGACATCCTCTAGGGGCTCATCTCTGCAGGGGCCTTGCTCACTTCCCAGCTAAAGTATGAAGTCCTGTGAGACTATTTGTCATTTCTCTGGTGGGTGTATAAAAAAAGAAGATTCATGTGCTGATTGTGAAAGCCATTTTGGTGCAGTCATTTGTTGACTGTGTGAGGAGCTGTCTGGCAACACATGTGTTATTCATCTTAGCCGAGGAAGTTACAAGGCCATCATGGCAACGGGCATCATTATGTGAAATTCAGGACCAACAAGAAAAAAAGTGTGGCGTGATTGATCTCAAATGTTGCAGAAATTAATCTGAGCCATGAGTGCATATTTCATATTGATACATACATACATAGATGCATGATCAGATGTATGCACACACAGACACACACACACACACACACACACACACACACACACACACAAGCAGTAACTGTTTTTGTTTCTCATTTCCCCTTAAGTATATAATCTAATCTGAAAGGACGTGAAAATTAAATTATTGAATTCTCATCATTTTCAAATAATGTATCACTCAAACATGGAAAAATGTAATCATGTCACTATGTGTAGGAATGTAGTGCAATTACCTTTAAGTTCCACTGAGCAGAGTACACTGGAATACCAGAGCAAAGCGTATTTTACATGATCTTCCCCTCTGTTATGCATACAGCGTTATCCCGCAACCTGTTAGAAGTGTGATTCATCTTTCTTTTTTTTCCCCTTGTTTGGGTAAAAGTGAAAAGGTTGAGTGTACGCAAAAAAGTGTGCTTCTTTTTCTCCGTACTCTTGGATGGATTTATCATATCAAAGCTCTATTGTTTAATGCACTCTATAAAGAACCACAAGTAAGGTTGTTCACTGGCACTTCCCCCCAGGGACAAGTGTGTTTGAAAATAAATCTCTTTTACAAGAACATCTGGGTCTGAATTAATGGGTCTTATGTTTTATGCCATTGTTTTCCACTGCAAAATATTGTTTGCATATTAAAGTGTTTGATTTACGGAGGAATGTGTGTAGCCAATGAGGAGGCCACAAGGATTGATAGATAAAATGCCTATCAAAAAATGTATGTTCGTAATGTTTCAAGTACTCAAGGAGGATTAAATGTAACAGAGGGTAGTGGCATTTTATGTTGATGGCACGGCATTTTGTTCGGTAAGCACAAAGGAAACTCAAGAACATCAAATGACACCAAACCAAGTACATATAAAGTGCTTTTCTTGTTTGTTTTGTAGGACTTTTGTAGGATTGCCATTTTCCTTTGTGTGCGCACGTGTGTGCGTGCATGTGCGCGCGTGTGCGCGTGTGTGTGTGTGTGTGTGTGTGTGTGTGTGTGTGTGATTATTAATCTTTGCCAAGGATGTGAATAAAGAAGACTGCAAAAGTAATGAGCTATATTGCATGCTCAAACAATTACTTTGAATGCCTAAAGTTACTGACAAATACTGAAAAGTTGACACAGCTGACGTCGGAAAGACTTCTCTCTGGGGAGGAAAACAAAGCAGATATTTATTTTCGCACTTCTGGCCACACTCTGCACTCGCACCGTTAGGATTTGATGCCAGACTGTCAGGTGTCATGACAAGGTGACACAGAGGCCTCTGTGCAGGCTTGTGCCAGTGTACTTATGTTTTATTTCTGTACAATAGTCAGTTACAAAAACACTGGGATTATGTGAAGGAGGGTAACTCACAAAGCGAGTAGCTATTACTTTATAGTAACCATTGTTCTGATACTGTCTTATTTTAAAAGCTACCATATCGTATGGTATTTTGTTAATCTATGAATTTTAAAAAAGTAATGTCAAAAAAATGATCTTGTAATTACTACTGTTGAGTTTAAGAAAGGCTTGTATGTGTGTGTGTGTGTGTGTGTGCGCGCATGTGTGTGAATATAGGGTTGACTAATGAATAATATTCCTTGCCCAATTATACATTTTCAGAAAATATTCTTAGGAACCAGCCATTTTTCAGGTGGGAGTAACAGTAGCACACCTTGTAATCATGCTTAAACACCGATTTAAATGTCTGGGCTTACCCTAAAGAGGTTATATTTATTCCTGGGCTTTGGACAGAGGAAAATAAATCAGTTCACCCGATAAAACCGTGGAATGCTAGTTTGTTTTAATAACCTTTTCTGGACTTACAGTGGTGCTATACTATAAAGTGTATGCCTGCTGCAATGAAATAAAAACCAAATCACATGCAGAACAATTTCATCACAAATTTTAAACAAACACCTTGTATTATTAATCAAAAGCACTGTGATTGAATATCACTTTAATGCTTGCAAACCTGAGAAAAGAGCTGTGAATTAAATGGAGGCCATCCGTGTGTCAATTTTCGGAGCGGAGAATATAATGCAAGGAACGTCAATCAATGCTTTGACTCCTCCTGAAAAATCTGAACTGGGCTCAGGAAATATGATAGAAGCAAGAGAGAGAGAGAGAGAAAAAAAACTCCTGCATAAAGGAAACTGAATTCCTCGTGTCAAAATGGAAATTCTGTCAGGAATCGTTAAAAGCAAATAAGATGACTGGTAGGAAGAATGTTATGTCTTGTATCGACCTGATCTCGTTTGTGATTATACTCAAATGTGTAATAGTGCTCAAATGAATTCAGCCTTTGAGAAACGAAGGAAACAAGACACTAAATGTCATAGCAAATACATGCACATTATTTTAATAACACACATAGCTTGAATACTTTACATACAGTGCACTCCCTCCAAAAGTGTTAGGACAGTGAAACATTGTTTGTTGTTGTTTGGGCTCTGTAGCCTACTCCAGCACATTGGATCTGAAACGGAACAGTGACTATGAGGTTAAAGTGCAGACTTTCAGCTTTAATTTGAGGGTTTTTACATCCATATTGGGTGAATCGTGTAGCAATTGTAGCCATTTTTACACATTTTTAGACCAAACACAACTCACAGGATTCCTCTATACCAACCATTATAAAGCACACCGCTTACAGTAAACATATCCTTCATCGCACACAAACTGTCTCGGGTAAATTGAAAATGTACACTTAAAACGTATTTTATATATTTTTTTAAAAAGCTCAGAAACTGGTCTATCCCCAATGTATTTAGTTTCACTCCTGGTATCTTTTGAAATACATTTACCCAAGGGTTTGCCCCATTGTTTAAATATCTGTGACTATACGTATATTTTCTACGATTAAATCTATTGACAGCACCTCAACAAAGGTATATCCTTTTGCAGGTGTTATTTATACAGCTGTATGTACTGTATGCAGGTATTGGTTTACGCTCAGTTGGGTTAAAATACGTTTTAGTTCAAAAGGATTGACCTTTGTCTCTGGCACTGTTGTTGTGATACAGCCAAGTGCTAACTCAGACCCAGTCCCTGTAGCTAAACTAGCTAAAGTTGCTAATGCTAATTACTGCAATGGATGACTGATTATTCGTTGAGAAACTCTTAATATTGGGATATTGGGTATCCCTGTATATGCAGTATGTGTATTCCTGGGCTGACTATTAATTAAAATGAAACGGAGAATGCCTGGTCAGCAGTTTCTGACCATTTAAACACTTCCTGTAACGTACCCTACATCATTAGTTAACTTGAATGAATGCCTTACGGATTTGGTGTTAGCCAACTAGATAGGTAGATAGCTGGCTGGCTATGTAAATTAACTAACTTACCAAACATAGTGTAAATAGTATGATAGCTAGTTAGGCTACATATTGATAGTTGAATACACTCACCTCATCTAAATGCACCCCTCTTGCTTCACCCCCGTTGATATGATGCTACCACACACCTAACAAGAATAATCTTCTGCTTTATAGGTTGTGGCCAGTGATACTTTGATGTTTGCTTGTTTTTTCACCAGGTGCAGGCGGCACAGCTGATTGGTGAAAAGATTTGATGTTAGGGACCAATTCTCATTATACGGACATAAATGAAAAGACCTCGTGCACGCTGTGATATATATTGCAAAAAGACATTTAATAAGTGCAACATTTCGGTCACATAGACCTTCGTTAGGCATGCCAAGTTGTGTTTCACAATAACAGTATAGTATTATATTAGTAAGAGTTTGAATGCTGTCATTGAACATAATGTCAATAATAGAATTCTTGATTAATGTACAGTATTTTAGCAAAAGCGTTTTTTTTTCATGACTAAAGCAGCAGACATTACAACGTGGAATAAAAACAGTCGCTTCCTGGCAATATTCGTTAGAGTTGAATGTCGCTCGAGTGCGTTTATATTTTTTCTCAACGGCAACGACCATAGCAAAAAGGTGACAACAGAACGTATTTAAACCAGCGTGTACAATGCGTGAGCATTCAGAAATACCGTCTCAAAGCTAATGTATTTATTTCTTTTCTTTCACAAGTGCTATTTGTGTGTGTTCCAGCATCTCAAACTTTCAGTTTCCGTGAGCAGCGCGCCTCTGGCGAGTGGGTATATTGTTGTCAAACTTTAGATAATTAACATTTTGCAGTTTCCAGGAACCGGGCTCGTCAGGCATTCGTTTTTTGGCTGGAGTCTGAGCAGCTGTTGGTCTATAATTGTCCCGCAGAGAAACCTGCACGATCAGTGATTCTGCGCAAGTGTGTTGCATAAATCACAAATGTCACTCTGTTCAATGTGAGGTAAAATAATGTACTTACTAACAGTGAACGGTGCACGTTTAGATTGCACGGATTACTTCCCCCCGCCCTTTAAACAGCAATCCAAGATAAGGTTTCTAAAGTAATCCACGATAAACAAACATTTTTTTCAAGTTCACGGAGACAGCTTACAAAACTTTTCCAAAATGCATTCCATTTACTGGGGCTTTTCGTTCGCATTTCAGCGAAGCGATCAATCAAGTCAAATCTGGCACAGGGGACCGGGTCGGGTTGCTTTGCATTGACTGAAAAATGGACAGGCATATTTTAAAGGTCATATTTCATCAGGAGATTGATGTGTAATGTGCAACAATGTCAGATTGAGAAATGAACACCGCGTGAATGAAAAATCTTTGACCGGGAGATGGAAAATCCTTACACTTGATCACATATAATACAAATCAGGTAATATTTGGTGTGGACTGAGCCATACAAACCAGGAATTAATCATGTGTCTTCCAGCAGTGACCAGATGTATAAGCAGCCACTGATGTATGAACAGCATATCATCTATTATCATCTATTTCTAGATTGTACATGTTTGTACATGTCTTTACTTGTAGAAATTGTAGTAGCATCTCTTTCAATATTTAAATGTTTATTTATTTTGAATGAGACCTTGAAAGGGGAAAAGTCTTAAACCGGACAAAAGTGTTCATCAAAAGTCTTGGCATTCCACGTTCACTCCGGAAACATTCTGCATTATATAACAGGGCAGTACCTAGGCATCTAAATGTGTGTCAAATATTCATGGTGAAAGAGCTTACATTTTTAGCCAGGTATATTTCCTGCTTCTACAAAGATATGGGTCTGCAAACTGATATGCATACTTTGATGTGCCTTGAACTCTAAACATAGAGGAACAGCTGGACATGTAAGATCAAAGCAGACATACCTGATATAGGCCTAATACACTGCCTGGCCAAAAAAAAAAGTTGCCGTTGCACCCGTCATGCATAGTGCCCACTGTACAAACCTCTGGAGGTAGTGTTAAGATCTGGGGTTGCTTCAATTGGTCAGGTCTAGGCTCAGCAACGTTATGCAGCAATACAATTAAGTCAGCTGAGTACCTGAATGTACTGAATGACCAGGTTATCCTATCAATGGGCATATTCCAGGAAGACAATGCCAAGATTCATCAGGCTCAAATTGTGAAAGAGTGGTTCAGGGAGCATGAGGAATCATTTTCACACATGAATTGGCCACCAGAGTCCTGACCTTAACCCCATTGAAAGTCTTTGGGATGTGCTGGAGAAGACGTTACGGAGTGGTTCGACTCTCCCGTCGTCAATACAAGATGTCGGCCAAAAATTAATGCAACTCTGGACGGAAATAAATGTTGTGACGTTGCATAAGGTTGTCGAAACAATGCCACGACGAATGCGCGCCATAATGAAGGCTATAGGCGGTCCAACAAAATATTAGCGTGTGCGACTTTTTTTTTGGCCAGGCAGTGTATATCAGTGACTGGAGATCCTATGCTTAAATAATGAATATTAATCATGTGACTCTCATGCATTTTCTCATGAAGGACCGAAGGCCTATAAATGCAGTGTGTTGATTTTTTTATGCTATCCATTCAATCCAATGTGTCAATATCATATTGCTTTAGTTTATTTAGGTAATACTGCACTCAATGCAGATATGGCATGGTACTAGGTGTGGTGACCAACCAGGTGATGATCAAATAAGAATGTGTACCCAGACAAATTATAAACTTGCCACATGACCATTGTATCCCTCCTTCTGGGTTAAAGAGGGGGAAAAAGCAAGCAGGTCAAATGAAAGGGAGAGTTTTAGGAAACGTCAAACATGCGGCATTCCCAATTGAGTCCCTCCCAGTGTGTCTAAGACTAATCCGCCTGATCAGTGAACTTGTGCAGGTGAGGATGCCTCTGCCCGTGGCTCACGAGGGCTCTCAGACTAGCTGTCCTGTCTACTTCTACTCCTTTCACATCCCTGCTGGCATTACCACAATGTCCCCATGTGAGAAGATGGGAACCACCCAACCACGATGCAACTTAAAACTGTACCATGGTTGCATTCCTAAAATCCAAATCATAATTAGGAATGTCATATCATTTCATTGCTCCATGTAATTATGAAAAACATGTACATGTCAGATTACCAGAGAAAGACAGAGAGATGGCCCTTTCTTCTTCGGTAATGTCAGTTAAAGTTTGACTTTGTTATCTGAAAATAAATCTCTGATTTCCCAAGGGCCCCTCTGACTTTTATCAAAAGAAATGACAAAAGACGAAAATAAAAGTGGCAAATAAAATCCATCAAGGTACATTGAGGACAGGTTTGACAACACTTTTAAATCTATTTATTTTTTTATCTATTTATTTATTTTTTATTTATATTTTTATTTATGTATTAATTTTGAACAATTTGGCAATGCAAGAGCAACAACCCCCATCTGAAAAAAAGACTTTGATGGTCCCGTATTTCAGTATATTCTCAAGAGTCCAACAAGAGAAAACAGCCTATGACACAAGTAAGCCATTTCACGTTTCTAATAACTACCCATGTACCACTTCCCCCATTACCTCAGCCTACACCACTACTTGTGGTTAATAGACCGTTCTTTGAAACCCACGAAGATCCCAGCCAATAGTCAGTCTAGGCCCTGCAGTGGGATGACAGTCGTGGTCAGCTCAGCAGTCTGTCTCACAGTCTGGCTTCCTGCTGATCTGTTTTTCTAAGGTGAAACATTATATATTTAATGGGGAGATTGTAAGGCGCCTTCTCCACACCTGTCAGCTACTGTGGGAGACAGTTCAGAATACGAAAAGGCTTCAATTTACCCATGAGCACGGCCGATATGAAAATAGTCATTGCCGTGCAGTGATCTTCGTTTGAGATATCGGTAAGGGACCCACAGTATGCTGTTATAAAACAGACAAGCAACAGTTTTTTTTAATAGCTTTATCTAGATTAATGCATAACTTTAGCTTTATCTAGATTTATCCAATATGCATGACATTTAATGTAAGAAACAGGTAGGTATTTAAACAATGGCTGATCTTTTTTTATTGGTGAAGCCTTTTTTTTTTAAAATAATGGCTTTATCAAGTTCTCCAATATAGTTGACATTTTAATACAGAGGAAAAAAACAATTGAAAGTGTTTACACAACCGTTTAGTCGTAGGCGGGTTCCCGAATGTCCTGTTATTTATTGCTGGTGTACTGCAGGTATGCGTTTACTCGCAGGGACACAAACCAATTTTCTTTATATGTCACAAGGTGTGGGTTTACCCAATGGCATGCCTCCAATATTGTAGCCAATAAGACGTCACACGGAGTAGAAGTACATTGACACCACATGGTTCAGTTGGGTTACGTACTGTATGCCGGATTTTATGAGAAAATGGCGCTCACCTGGAATTGCTCGCCCTAGGAAAGGTTGACTATTAAAACAAGTATACACTCAGACATAAAAGTATACTTGTACTAATAAGTGCCTTTTAAAGTAAAACAAAGGTACACATTAATTATGTATTGCAGGCTAGGGGTACATTTATGTACATATATAGTGCCACCCCAGTGACAAGTGTTTGTACCTTTATAGGTACTTTTCATACCCTGAAGTTGTACCCTAAAGTCCTTTATATCCTAAACAAACTTAAACTAACAAAGGTCAGCACCTTCATGGTCTAGATTGGAAGTTTGTATAGAATGATTATGTTGTGCAGACACCCAAATAATACATGCTGATGAGACAAAAAATAAATCAAAACCAGCGAAAGCATTGCAAGTGAAACAAATTTGTCATGTATTATTTATAATGAATGCATTTTAGTTTGTCACAGATTGCATGCAATATTAAAGCAACTGGGAATTGAAGCCAGATTTTTTTCCCCCTATTTATTTTTTCCTTCTGATTTTAAAGGCTCTCTCATCAAAAGCAGTGAATCTTAACATATGCAAATTACAGTTCTATTGAGAGACATTGATGTAACTGGGATAGAAAGTAAAATGTGTCTATGAATCATTGTCAGACATTTTTTATTTTTTATTCCATTTGAAAAGATAGAATGCTTCAGCAATGGTTTTCATATTAAGAACCAAATTGTGATTAAGGTCATTTGCTGAGAGAGAGACCTAAAGTAGGTGTTTGGAGATGAAATACCACCCCTTTTTAAATGAACAGAATAAAAAAAAATGAGGTGCTTTAGCATATTTAGAGTGGTGTCTGTCAATTAATGTTGCTTCTGATCTGGGTGTCTTCCAAAAATAATAAAAAGATAAGATAAGAACTGGAACAGAGTTGGATTTGATTTTCAAAACAGTACCCTGCATGAAAGCCATTGCACAGTGTCGGGTGTGTTGCTGCAGTGTCAAAACCTCAGAGGCTCAGCAAACTATGCTTATGCTGCCTAGTCAGCAGTGAAATATATACAAACTGAAAGGCACTGATTAAACATAATTACACAGAAAATGAACGTGGCTCGACAGTAGTGCATACCCACAATGAACAGCCATGTGTTTTTCTCTTTTTTTGACACCAATTTATTATTCAAACAAATGATCAGCTTTTCGTTTTGGGGCATGCATCTTTGTATCGCACCACATATGATAGAACCGTTTGCCACTGCAGAAATGTGGATGTGACTGGGGGATTTCCATATGTTCACGCACCTCCTGTCGTGAGTATGTTATACCCGGGGCTCAGATTCTTGTAGGGGCGGGAAAGGAGTTCACAACTGTCTTCAAACGCCTGGCGCGCCAGCTGACAATATCACACCTGCGCTGCTGTTAACGTGGTGCGTCAACGGGCAGGGCGACAACTCATCGCCCCCCCACGCGTCACCTCCCGCGCGCGAGGTCAATAATCCTACCCCGCACTTCCCACGCGTTCCTGCACCTCGGACAACCGCACTGATCTCCGGATGTCCCCACAGCAGGGCCAGTTCCTGTAGAGTCATCCATTTGCATTTGCCAGCATGGCACTGAATGGCCAGAATAGGGTAATGCAGGTCACGGTCACAGTCCTGTTTAATATAACACGGCAGTACAGGGAGTGCACATCGCTGTTGGGGGGGAGACACTGTATCCAGCACATGTACGCGTTAAGGGGTGGACAATGTGACTGGATGCAGCACATCACATTAGCACCTCTTTAACCCTTTAGGTGGGTAAGGATATACTGGCATATCCACTCTGTTCTTACCATGGGATACAATATTGAAACTTTCATAATTATTATGGCAATAGAGCGGCTGTCTGAGAATTCACTACAGTTCATGAAAGAAACTGGAAGAAAGTGAGGTACGTCCACCTTTTACATTAGCCTCAGTGATGGGTTCAATTTGAATCAACAATACATTGCACAGATGTGGAAATCAAGGCAGATAAACAATTGTAGTCTCGATGTACCTATCTTCTGAAAACATAAAGAGGAGAAGTGAACAAGACTAACAGAACATCTGATCAACTGCTGAATCGAAAAAAGAAAAGAAAAACCTTACTCACCAAGTCCCATCGTTATTTTTCAGAACTGGCATTTCAAAAGGTTAATGGTTCATTGACTACAACACTACGGAGACAATGTTCTCACCCGGTGTATCACACCAGACCTGCTATTCAGACTATGATGCGTTTCACCAGACAGGGATATTGCACCTGTGAAATACAATAGTTTCTGTCTCCCCCATTTCCAACACGCCAGACTGGTTTGAACAGTAGTTGTTGCAACAATCCTTTGCTTTGGTTTGGTCCTACTTCCACATGCTCTAAATAGCCAACTCTGATGAAATTTCCGAGTCCAGGCCCTGTGACTCATTTCATTTCTGCCAAAATGTGCTCATCATGCGAGTTTGAAATCCTACTGTTCTCATAGTTAGCCATTTTGACTAAAAGCACCCATCAAGATACCATCTCAGACGCATCGCCGTGATGGTTACTCTTGCATTCTTCAGAAACATTACCCACATATCTCCTACCCTATAACCTCTGATGCAATTACTAATCGTTAAACTAGAAGCCACTTTATTTCTGCCAAAATTTGCTCACCTGTCCATTACACGAGCAGAGCCTTGCTCTCTCCTGAGGTTGAAATACTTCTGCCCTCATCGCTAGCCATATATATATATCAAATATAGCTTCCGTAATTGATTTAGTTTTCACAGTGTAATGATCCCCTGAGTATATCAACACATATAAATGATGGCGACAATTGTGGTAGAAAATGAATGAAAAATACCTATTGGAAAGGCAGGTCAACTCCAACTTTCTACATTCGATTCCCAGGCAGGGAATTATATTGTAGCTGTACCCTTATGCAAAAGTACTTAACCTGAAATGTTCCAGTAGAATATCCAGCAATATAAATGGATTGAATGTAAAAGGAATGTATGCTGCTCTGTATGAAAGTGTCTGCTAAATGCCTGAAACGCAATGCAATGTCTAACATCAATGGCCGGTGTCACTCACCGTCAGTAGTGCTACAATTTGGATTATTGTAATGTTTTGTTGTCTGGTTGCACTAACTCAGCCCTGAGGCGTCTCAAGCTTATATCAAAACTCTTCATTGGCTGCCTGTTAAATTCAGAATTGACGACAAGATTTTACTTTTAACGGATATTAAACTTTAAATTGTTTGGCTTCAGAATATCTTAGTGAGTTACTTATTCTTTATACTGTCCTCCAAGATTACTTTGTTCACAAGGTGCTGGCTATTTGAGAATTCCAGATATATGCAAAATTACAATGGGTGGCAGAGCCTTCTCTTACAGAGCTCTTGTCTTACGGAACAATAGATATGCTGCTATAGCATAATGCCCCAAGGCTTTCCATATTACACTCTGGCCTCCACATTTACAACTGTTATTCTCCTAATTCTATAAGTGCCAAACCTTCTCCTGTTTTTTTCCCGGGGGCTTCTGTCCTGCCCTCACCCTGAGTGTGCGGACTGCCCAGCCCTGTCCCTCGCCCTGAGTGTACGGTCTGCCCAGCCCTGTCCCTCCCCCTGGTTCAAGCCCGCGACTTGACGCAACCTGCAGTCCCAGATGTTTCACCACACCCCTCTGAATTAGATATTATACATCTCTTCATTGGACTTTCTACTTACCAGCTAGTTTAATATCTCAGACCTTAACCTGCTTAACCAATCTGATTATTTGCTGTGATAGATCCATCATGGGGAGTTTTTACCTCATTTGCTTTTTGGGGGTGCAGGCCTTGTTTTTGCCCAATTTCCCTTCTGATTTTCTGCACAGCATCTTTGTGAGAGTTCTCTGTAAAAAGCGCTACACAAAAAAAAAAAAAATTGGATTGAATTGAATGGAAGTAGTGGAGCTGGTCTTTACTAATAGCCACTTAATAGCACTGCACAGTGTTTTCAGGTGTACGGTACAACTCAGAATGTAGCAAGTGGAATGTAACTGTTCATGACTTGGAGGACCAAGGGTCATAAAATGTCTAAGTGAGTGTTCAGCTATCACAAGGGAGCAAGGTACTGAAAGGACAGGGCATAACATAAACTGCAGTCAAAACTGAGAGCTTTATTACTGAGTGGCTTTGTATGCGTTTGTGTGACTGTGCTTAAAAGACGGACACGCAGCATGGAAGGGCATTCCATCTTATTTTCTAGCAGTTTGCAACCACTTCTATAACGCTTTTACGTTGTGAATAAAAATGATACAAATCAGAGAAAGGTATACATGTTTATATATATATATTCAATAAATGGCACTTGTCTTTTTATTGTACACACAGATTCAATTCATGGTGACATGTTTTGAAAGCATCTAGCATGAAATATAATAACTAAATATACACTCAGCCGACAATATATAAACAAAGGACCTTATAGAAAACCAACCATCTTCAAATACACACATGTTGTGGTGCCATCATGTGTTGCATTATGAGACGTGTGCTGTTTCAGAATTGTATATTTAGATCAGAGAGATCAGATTCCATTCTTCTACATTCAACATTGTACAGGCTGCTGAATTAGGTAATATTTGCTGCTGCTCAACTGCAAAATGACTGCAGCATGCAAGCAACCATGCACTGAATGCATCGCGGATGCATCACGCATGCAACGAGGCTGATCCAACTACATTTGTGCAATAGCGCAGCTTTAATTGGCGGCTTGTTTTGGGCAGCTTGCCTCAGTCGCAGATTAACTGTCAAGCTGGGTAATACTGAGTGATCCCATTAAATGAAGGGATAAGGAGGGAAATTAACACTGGACCACAGACCACAGTGTTAATTCTCATCTTGTTGCTCTGTGACAGTAGATGGCAGACGGTAGACATCGGTAGGCCATTGCTCGGAATAGTGATACTGAGCTATATGTGTGTGTGTTTGTGTGTGCGTGCGTGCGTGCGTGCGTGCGTGCGTGCGTGTGTGTGCGTGTTACTGTGTGTATTATAATGTATATAATGTATGGGGCGGCAGTGTAGTATAATGGTTAAGGTACTGGCCTTGTAACCGAAAGGTTGCAGGTTCAATTCCCAGGTAGGACACTGCCGTTGTACCCTTGAGCAAGGTACTTAACCTGAATTGCTTCAGTATATATCCAGCTGTATAAATGGTTAATATGTAAAAAATGCTAAAATAAAGTTGTGTAAGTCGCTCTGGATAAGAGCGTCTGCTAAAAAAAATAAAAAAAAAATAAATAATAATTATTTGAAAGGGCTACCATCCCACTGTTGTTCAGTGTCAGGTGTTCATTTGTTGCTTATACTCAGCTTCTTGCATCATGTAAAAATTGGTCTCCTCATTTTGTCTTTGAACTTTGAACTGTTTGAAATGTTACTATAGTTGACTGTTCTTACACCCGTACAAATAATTTATGGAGAGAGCATCTAGGATCGCACCTGCTGCATTTAAAGACCTTTTCAGTTGTAATTAATTTTCTCCCTCCCCCCACCCCCCCAATTCCCATAGAGATCCATTTAAGTGCAGAGAGGTTATAGTATCGCTTGTAAGAGTACCTGAAAATAGGATATCAAGAGTCTTTTGATATTGTTGGCTCACAGACATCAGGAAATCATGGCATGCAAAGGATATGCAACCAAATATTAAATATGATGACTTTATTTAAGTTTGTGTTCATTTGTCCAATTACTTTTGGTCCCCTAAAATGGGGGGGCTATGTATAAAAAGGGCTACAATTGCTACACGGTTCACCCAATATGGATGTAAAAACCCTCAAATTAAAGCTGAACGTCCGCACTTTAACCTCATAGTCACTGTTCCATTTCAAATCCAATGTTCTGGAGTGCAGAGCCAAAACAACAGAAATTGTGTCACGGTCCAAATACTTTTGGACTGCCCTGTATATTTTATATTTTGTATTCACTCAAATACAGAGCATGTGTCCTAAATTGCTCTTGCTACATGGGTTCTGGGATGTGCACATGCACAGGTGAATGAATACAGAAATGGAGACATGATTTTAGACCTCCCTTTAAAGTACTGCTTTTATTTTTTTTCTGAAATGGATGGCTTCAGCCTTAGCTTTCGTCAAACTTGTCACCCTAATTTTGTGGATGAGAGACAGACCTTTGTCTAATCCTACTTCACAAAGGGCACAAAGAGATCCCAAAAGTAGCTTTAGAGGGATTTCTAAATGTCTGTGTAAAATTGTACTCTAGCGCAGGAAAGAATAGGATAGGTCAGTATAGGATAGAATAGTTTTGGACAGTACATCAAACTTTATTTATACACTATCTTTTAGACAGCATTATGCAGCGCAAAGTGCATACAAATGATAGTATAGTGTTGTTCAGATGCAAGGCTGACGGATTAATACTATTTAGAATATTATCAATGCATTTTGGATAAACTGGCTACTGTTTTGGGTGATGTTTTGAAAAAACTACATTTCCTTAAAATGTGTATCTGTTGTACACAAGCCTACCACGGAGTATTAAAAAGGCATAGCCCGGCAGTTCCAAAAATGATTTCATTCAACACAAACCTTGAGTTAGTCAGCAAGTTAAGAAGAGAAGGTATGGCAATGAGAGTTGTAAAATATGGGGAAAAAAGTGGAAAAGAAGGACAATGGTGAATGAGCAGCCCAAACAGAGGGCTTAGAGCTATTATATTATCGCCAGGGTAATGGCACATTTTTTGATAGCAAAATGTATTCATCATTTAGTAATTTGGTTCATTGTGTTGGAAACTTTCTGACAGCTGACCTTCATTTTCAACCAATGCATCAATATAAAACCACTCTCTGAATTCCAATGTTATCTGATGCCTCATAATAAAAAAAAAATTAAAAGATGTTATCACTGTTACAATAATACATTTTAGTTATTATTACTTGGGTATCTGTGGGAAAAATTGTTTTGAATATTGGGAATGGAAGTGTACATTTGTTCTGGTTTGAGAAATAATTACTTAAATAAATTTACGTGAATGAGGTGACAATCACAGTGACAACAGGGATACACAGATAATTAAGTAACACTTCATAATAATGTCTTGTAATATATTATTAGTAAGGCATTTGTTCATTATTTACTTACAATTTATAAATCATTATTCCTACATTCACAAACATCTATAGATGTATTAATTAACATGAGTTAAGTAAAGATCAGAGACTTGCTGGTCAACTGGGAGAGAAAATGTGAACAATTTATCTTCTATATCCTCCTGCTTCCAGTGGGGCTTGGCCCAGTCAATAAAATTTAATTTAAAATGCATTATCACCAACAAAATAATTTTAACTCATGTAAATTAATACATTATAGATGTTTGTGAATGTATGAATAATGATTTATAAATTGTGAGTAAATAATGAACAAATGCCTTACTAATGTTCTATCATTATATGATCTATGCCATTATTATAAAGTGTTACCAATAATTACATGTTACATGTCAACAGTTTTAAAGCATATTTGAGCAGGTGAGATATATTTACTCCCACCGTTGTCGACCATTTTTAAGGAATCATCTTAATGATGGGGAAATTAGATTTTAAAAAAGGTGAGCAGGGTCGAGGGCAATTTTTGGCTTCTGGATTCCACAATATTTAATCGTTTCCTCATAACATCTCCATTAACCCACTTTTGTGAAGCGTAAATGACAGAAAAGGGACAGCTGCAATTGAATATATTTATGAATCGTCCTCAGTGTGTCAGGATGGTCTGACTGATGGTTGCTGTATGAATACATTAGAGTTACTTGTTTTAAAGGGCCTGCAATGCCATGGCGGTGTGGCTGTCTTCAGTGAGAATATTGCAGTGCCCATTAGCTGGTAAACTAGAGCATAATTCTAATTTATATTAGGATATTAGACATATTATGTCTTTGCTAAACAGCTTATTCAACACAGACACATGCTACACACGCGCGCATACACACAAATGTGTGTGTGTGTGTGTGTGTGTGTTTGTGTGTGTGTGTGTGTGCGTGTAAGGCCTTCTATAATCATATAATCATATTTGACGAAAACTTCCACTTCCCGAAAAAAGGGCCACATCAGTGTGCTTGACAGTGAAATACGAAGTGACAAACCTCGTCATCCCAATGGCATTGCAGTCACCACACATTTTGTTCTCACTTGATAAGCGACAGGGCAATTTGTGGCATCTCTCCAAACGTGTCACGTCAACGCCTAAAAGACATTAAACTTCCCGGCGCCAGATTCATACCTATTTAGCACATTTTTGGCTGCAATTTAGCAGCCCGTGAAAAGCGTGTCTGTTCCCTGACTGACTGGCTGACTGATTGAGGTTACAGTGTACACTTCAGGATACCTACACTCGTATTATCATCATATATACTCGGAATATCCAGCTTAAACCGTAAATGTCTGTCGCGCTTAGCAGGGGATGTCAGTCTGTGGAAAGTTTCAATGTCTCACCATTCTCCAAATGCCCTCTTCAGAATAAAAAAAACCCTTTTTGTCTGTAGCAACATTTCAAGTCTCATACTTGGCAGGGACAATTATACACGGAAGCAAGTGGCTAATCCAACATAGGGACAATACTCTATTTTACCTTCAGATGGTTTCAAGGCGCAGGTGTAGTGATGCATCACTGTTGTCTCCATCCCTGAGCAGCGCGTTTTTCCCCACTCGCGTTTCAAAGGCAAAGAGGGTGTCTCTCTGAGGTAAAAGCGCCATGGAGGAAAGATCAGCTCCCTTTCCGTTATTTTCTTAAATTCAAAGAATCTGATTGTGACTCTGAGGTACTGAGTAATGCAGGTGCTCACATACCCGCGAGCGTCTTCGATGTGCCTTTGCCATGCTTGGCTAGAGCTGAGATCCACAGACACATACCTCTGAAACAGATTATCTAGCTTTCCCTGCACTGTAAACACTTTATTATCAACGTTAAATCCATACCCCTGAAATTACGGCCAAGCCAACCATCACAGAGTTACTGTTTCAGCGGCGTCTCCTCGTCGATCACATTTACCGTGCTATTAGAAATTGTGGACCTTATTTTAAGGATGCAAATGCAATGAGAAAACACTTGCATTAGCGAGTGAACAGACGTATCCAAATCAGTTTTTTATTTTTTATTTTATTTTAACAATGCCAGCAAACAGGGTCAAGTTTAAGTGCTTTATGCTTTTCAAGGTGTGACCATGCACTGGCCAATCAGGGCGCTCCCCAGTTTCACTATTATTATTATTATTATTATTATTTTCATTATTAGTATTATTATCAGTAGCAGCAGCAGCAGCAGCAATAACAGACCACACACAACTTAAGGTGGAGAGGGTGCAATTTATTTGTGCCAATCAAATATGGGCATGCTTTTGATTGCCAGAAGTGCTCTTTCCCCAGTTTATGGATTAACCCAATGGTACAATGCACATTAATTATTATTGTAAATAGTTTAGGAAAACTTCTGTTTAATGTTTATTGTCAATGCAATGTCATCTTCTTGTATTCATTGTGTGTATTTAGAGTACAACTTGTCATAATGCTTGCAAGCTATATGAAAACAATTGGCCTCAATAGCTAACATTTTATAGGCTACTCAAAACTCCAAACTAAGACTAATTTACAATCTCCCTCCTCTTAATCGAGATCTGTGCATGCAATTGCCCTTGTACCAATGTCTAATCCATGAGATATATTATCTTGTGCCTATAAATGTACAGTGAGTGGCCTGGAATGAGCTAGATGTAGCTAATTCCAGTAGCCTTTAAGTCACGCCACGCCAGGTCACGTTAGCACACCAGGCTAAAGTTTGATTTGTAGCCTAAGTTACTTCAAACTTTCTTAATCGCATGTCCTTGAAAGGGTTTGATGAGCCAAACACGATAACAGAAAAAAGGGATAGAAAGTCCCTGGCAGTGCCAAATAATAACACACCCCTATAAAACGGGCTAGCCATGTAAACACGGGCACAACTAAATCTCAAAAATAGCTAACGCTAAAGAGATAGCGAAAAAGGACCGAAAAAACAAGACACCTTCGGTACGTGGCTATAACGCCCGATAAATGGCGAAATAAATGAAATAAAAATAAAACTCACATTCTCAGAAATGAGAGTGGGAGCGAAGGAGAGGGAAGAGCAATAAGGGAAACTAAACCCTAATTCCCCTAGGCTTCTAAGTGGAAGAACGTCTGCACTGCGTAATAAAATTAATCTTAATTCTCACAAAAGTAGAGAGACAAAAACGTACTAACCCTAACCTCGTGAAAACACGAAATGACAAAGAAGCGCCAGGAGGCGGAAGTGAGGGGTTTAAATACCTGAGAGGTAAAAGAACAGGTGAAATGAATAATTAGCAGGGAGAAGGAAAACTCCGAAATGGAACGCAGCAAAATCCGATAGACTGAAAAGAAAAAATGGGAAAGAGATAAAAACCGTAGCAACAGAGGGAAGATAGGTGAAAACCATGACAGTCCTCTGTAGCTACACCATGTGCGCTGCACATGGACACACACACTCATACATACACAGCGTTCCTAACCTACCTCATTCCTTTTCCACACTTCGTTTTCCTTTCCATATCATTCATACTTAGGGTGTTAGTTTTGATGTTTGTTGTTTAATAAATTATATTTTGTTAGACCTAGTTGTCGGTCAAATTATTATTTAGATAAATATTTGAGTCTACCAACTTAAAGACCTTACGCCTTCAGATTAAGCTATTGGTTATTGTTATTTTAATATTTAATACTGAAATTCATAATAAGATTTACTAATACATTTTATGAGACTGATTAATTATTCTTTTGCACCATTTGGTCACTGTATATTCACAGAGGTTCGGTAATTGTATACTCTCAACACTAGTTGGCGCTCGTGCGAGGGCATACGTGCATATTACCGACCTAACTGGTAACCCAATGTGAAGCTATATAAATGTATATTTATATATATATAGCACAGTCAATGCCTCAGAGTGAGGACTGTTAAGATGGTTTTAAATATCTTTCCTCACTAGTACCAAATGTATATGTAAATTACACTACAATAGGAGTTACTGAACAAAATGTTGCAATAGCAGAAAGACTGGTTGATTAAGACTGCACATGTATTTAGCTCCCAATATTGTGAATTACAATTCTTGGCGCTAAATAAATGTGCAAGACTCCTCATCAGTTTAGTTGAGTTTTTCCCACCCTTGTACCTCTACAATGAAGGTGTGCATGTCCCATCTTGCCTGTGTTCAGAATGTGTGGGGAATAAACAATCAAGGACTGACAAGGAGGACTAAGGCGGGGCAATGAGAGGCCAGAAATAGAGAGAAGTATGGAAGAAGGTGAGGTAAGATTGATAGTTTCAGTGTATGGAAGAAGGTGAGGTAAGTTGATAGCTTCAGTGTATGGAAGAAGGTGAGGTAAGCTCATACCTTCAGTATATGGAAGAAGGTGAGGTAAGCTCATACCTTCAGTATATGGAAGAAGGTGAGGTAAGCTCATACCTTCAGTGTATGTAAGAAGGTGAGGTAAGTTGATACCTTCAGTATATGGAAGAAGGTGAGGTAAGCTCATACCTTCAGTGTATGGAAGAATGTGAGGTAAGTTGATAGCTTCAGTGTATGGAAGAAGGTGAGGTAAGCTGATAGCTTCAGTGTATGGAAGAAGGTGAGGTAAGTTGATAGCTTCAGTGTATGGAAGAAGGTGAGGTAAGCTCATACCTTCAGTGCATGGAAGAAGGTGAGGTAAGCTCATACTTTCAGTGTATGGAAGAAGGTGAGGTAAGCTCATACAGTCTCGAGCCTTCAGTGGACTTTGACAGTGGTCAGATTTGCATTACAATTGTCCTTAAACTCCTTTTACAACTTTCAACAAAAAATCTTAAAGGGAACATTTGAAGGAACCGACATCATCGATCTCCTGAGTGGAGCTTCCTATACCTTCTGTACTATAATCTGAAACAAAGCTGCTCACAGTACTCTCACAAATGTCTGTGACTAATAGTCAAGCAAAAGTGCCACACCACCCTTAATTGAACTTTAGGCTATTTCATCTCTTATGGTTTGTGTGAGGAATTAATTTTCTTCAAACAAATAAATAACAGATGCTTTGCTGTAAAAAAATAATAAAATAGGTCAAGGGAGAGTGCCCTGTTAATGTGTGCACGCTTAATTAATCTTAATTGTCTAAATATTTAGACTCTGATGGTCTGCAGAAAATACTGTTGATATCTACTTTTTTGTGCAAATAGTGGCAGTTGATGATATCTAATATTTATTTAAATGGTACTCATTTGTAAGTGTCTATAATTTGAATAAAGTCTAAACAATAGCATTTTTATTATCTCAGAAACTTGCAGTTCTTCAAAAAGTGTCTGCTGTGTGTTTCTATAAAATGTCGATCTAAAACATGGAGGTACTGAAGGGAGCTTCAATCTGAAGGGATTAAAATTCCGGTTGCACACAAGCACAACACAAACTAAGATGATGATATCCTTGTCAGCGCATTGTTACATCACTTTTGCTTATCAACATATCAGGAGTAATTAACGTGTTTGTTAGAAGAAATATTGAGATGTTTACAATTCATTTGAATTGAGTTTATGATACTTGGAAATCCTTGATGCCACAGAAAACAATTAAACACTAGACAGGATGTGGCTCTGGAGTGTAGAATGTGTTTTATACACCTTCCAAAGAAGCGTCTATTTAAGGGTGCAAGCCATCAAGGCATAGTCAACCTTAATTTATTTGTTATTATGGGAAAATATTCCAGCATATGAATGCTCATATTATGACTACAGATTTCAATTGCAATTGTATGTGTATTACCCCTGGGACATATTCAGGGTGCAGTGCTGTTAGCTAGCATTCACCAAGAAGGCAAATGTCATTATGTTTAATTGGGAACATTGAATTCAAAACACAACATTTGTTGTTTACTCGTACCAGGTAATACAAATAAATAAATAAATAAATAAATAAATAAATAAAAGGATCACTGGGAAATTGATTCCTCACATAATTTATAATATTCTTTATTATATGAAAGTCATGAAATGGATTCACTCATATACTATATCTTGAAATAATTAGCTTTTGCAAGGCCCAGGTATGAGTCATGATTATGTATAATGGAAATGAAAAAGCACAAACTCTATTGCAGAATGGCCTCAGTAATGGGAATAGATTTCAAATAGCTGTGGAATCTTCACAAAATATCAGCTAGTACATCTTAGGCCCAAGACAGATTTGCACAGTAAAAGGTGCAGTGTTAATTCAAGTAATATATATAACGAGTATATAACATGTACCGTGATTAAAATATACTCTGTCAAAATAGATTTAACACTGAACATTCTGTTCCGTACCAAAAGGACATTTTCCCCTAGGATTTGAATGACATCACAAGTGACCTCACTATGTGTACAAGGAGAATAAGCCCACTGGACTATTGCTTTAGTATTTTAATGTTGCCAAAGCAACATATTGACTGGAAGCCTGATGTCCGGACGTATTTACAGGTAAAGCTATGTAGCTAATGTAGGATAAGCATCTGCCCACTTTAAAAGCAATGACTCAAAATTAAATACATACATAAATAATAAATAAAAGCAATGACTCAGAGGCCAGTACAGAAAAGTAAAAGAAACATTGTGTCGTCTCTCCGTGTCATCATAAAATAGACGAGCCGCATAAATTAGTGCTGGTTTCCCTCACACAGTGTACTTCCTACACATATAAATCTTCAGGTTATGAATACAATCCTTGACTTAGAAGTATAGTTAGATTGGGTCCTAGCGGAGTAAAAGCTATTAATGCATAATATTGCGGTGGAGAAATTTACTCTGTTTATAGATGATAGATGCGTTCTGTCAAATGACCTCTTGATTTGACTACGAACAAATAGCATCCATGAAAATGTTTTTTTTATACTTTTAGGCAAGTCATTGCAGTTGCTTCTGTGGGAATGTTTGTGCAATCTTTACTTCTTGTTTCCAGGGAAACACTCCTTAAATGGGATGGCTCTTGACCTTTACACCTGAGACAGATTAGAAATTGCATTTTTAATTATATGGCTCAGGCACTGCTGTCTGAATCATATAATTAAATATTACACCTGTCTTCTTAAAATATGAAAAAAGTACAAAAAAGTTTAACTTTAAAATGCTAACTTTAAATTGTCACTTTTTTCCCTTAATGCGGGGCGGCAGTGTAGTATAATGGGTAAGGAACTGGGCTTGTAACCGAAAGGTTGCAGGTTTGATCCCCAGGTAGGACACTGCCCCTGTACCCTTGAGCAAGGTACCTCACCTACATCGCCTCAGTGTATATCCAGCTGTATAAATAGATACTGTGTAAAAAATGCTTTAAAAAAAAAGTTGTGTACGTTGCTCTGGATAAGAGCACCTGCTAAATGCCTGTATTGTAATGTAATGGTAGTTTAACAAAATGGAATGTGCCCAGGTAAAATGGCGACCGTGTTACCTCACAGTGTTTATGGAATATGCCTTTACTGCTGCTTAAAAACATGGTGAGATTACTTATGAAGTAATAACATCTGGTAGTAAAAAAAAAAGAAAAGAAAGGTCCCAAAATGGTAAATAATAAAGGAAATTATGGGGGGGGGTCAACTTGACAACTGCAACCAATTATCTTTTATTAAATGCGGAAGGCACCAGAGCTGATCAAAGCACATGCAGAACACAGTACTCTGCTAAAAGCTGATATCAAGTGCATCTGTTTCACCCTCGGTGTTCCTTGGGCAGTTGTGTATATCGATACGGCTTAAGGCTAGTGCAATGGCAGCTTGAATAGTTTCTCGTAGTGCGCTGCGTTTCTTTAAAGGCGCAAAATCACGGCAGCAGTTTTCTTGTTGTTGTACTCTCCAGCATATTGGATTTGAAATAAAACAATGAACATGAGGTTAAAGTGAAGACTGTCCGCTGGGTATTTGTGGATATTTACATTCATATTGAGTTATTTGTGTAGGAATTACAGCCCTTTTTATACATATAGATTGCTTCATCGGGCTGTCATTTCCACTGAGCTGACATGCGTAGCATAGTGAATAAAAAATAAACTCTAAACTATCCACCATTAAATATTAATTGAGAAATTAAGTATGACAACTTAATTGTGAAGTGTTGTGTGTGCGCCCAAATGTTTGTTATGGGGGAATATATCACTTCATATTAATGGAATATCAAACAGAAACTTTTTAGATGCAAGCTTGGGCTTGATTGACTAAAAACTTTAGCGTGTGAAAAACCTTTTAGCACAAGCAAAACCAATAACATCACCAATCATTGGTCATGATATATTTTTTTTGCACCAATCATTGGTTGTGTTGTTAGTTATGTCCTTTATGCTGCCCTATAGAATGTCCTCTCACTACCCTCCAAAGGTGGCATCTCAGCATTCTCACAAAATATCTCATTTCAACTCCGTGTCACACCTCACATGTGGATTATGAACTGAACTTGTTTGGGTTCATTTGAGTAGAACACAATCTCCCTAATAAAGATCTTCATGACACAAATGAGACTCTGAAGACTCTACTATTGAAATAACTGCGTGTGAAGCATGCAATGCAAATTCAACATTGTTTAAAAATAACTTTTTGTTCATAACAAATTGATTTTGCTTCTTTTTTTTTGTTGTGACATATCAGATCATATATTTGCTTAATTCCTCTTGCTCAATTTATGGATTGTGCACTGTTTGGGGAGAATGCTACTAGAAGAATCCATAATGAGGGCAAGCCAACTTTCCTTTGGATTCAAAGTGACCCACAAACAGGGAAAAATTATTAAACATTAATATCAAGTTTTCATTTCCTTCTGCCAATACACTGCCAATAATAACATAAGTAAAATGTTCAGTGTTAAATCAACTCTTACAGAGTGGGCCTACATATAGTTCCAATTGGGGATTGGTGTATTATGTAATACAAAGCCCATATCTTTGATTATTTATTTTTGGAGGATGTGAAATAAAGAAAAACATATTCTCAAATTTTATTTTGACAGTTAAAATTCATGATTATTATTTATTATGTTTCCTAGCTATACTTGTCCACTTCTAGAGGTGGCATGCTCACAACGGTGTCCATCATGCAACCACATACATGTAGGAAAACCTTTTTAGCCAACACAGCACGGTTCTTTTTAAAACTACTTTTCCAGTTGTATAATTACTTTCAAAATGAAATGTATTTTTACACTGTATTTTTTTAAATGTATTTTTTTAAATGTATTTTTACACTGTGTTTGTGCGTATGTGTGTGTGTGTGTGTGTGTGTGTGTGTGTGTGTGTGTGTGTGTGTGTGTGTGTGTGTGTGTGTGTGTGTGTGTGTGTGTGTGTGTATGTGTGAATATGTATTCAGTAATTAAGACACAGCATTTTAGTCAAAATAAAGACAGAACATTTTAGTCAAAATAGGTTTTGTGCAATTCTATATACATTTATATTCAGAAGTGTAGGTGTGAAATTGGCTATTTTCTCATAATTATATATAACTCTGCCATCGGCACACCTGCAAACAATTAGAGTTATGCAGGGAAATGTCATAATGCATTAGACATTATATATTGGGCAATTTAGCAAAGTCCATAAATGCTGTTTCTTCTCCTGAATTGTCGTTTATGGTGGAGGCAGCAATTAATGCCATCTAG
The DNA here is from genome assembly GCA_029718625.1 of Synaphobranchus kaupii. Classification (NCBI taxonomy): domain Eukaryota; kingdom Metazoa; phylum Chordata; class Actinopteri; order Anguilliformes; family Synaphobranchidae; genus Synaphobranchus; species Synaphobranchus kaupii. Next base: position 22,118,253 of record CM056395.1, on the reverse strand, counting down.
GATACATCTTTGTCGGCAGAGCTCAGACAACATCGTTTTGTAGGTTTGAGCGAAATCCTACTTGGTTTTACAAAGCCATTTGTTATTAACTTTTTGGCATTAAAATATTAGTGCAATTATCTAAACCATTAAACCACCTAAACCATTTCAAGTAAAGTATGATAAACACATCCCTTCCACTTTCAAACAGTGTAATTTATGATACCAGAATAAAACAATTAATACACATTGTTTCTCTCCACCATGCGTTAGAGCATTCATTTTTAAATTAGTGTTAGATTCATTTCCATTTTGCCATCCCCTTATTTTCATTGAAGTTCCGTAAATAGAAAAAGCTGATTTTTCACAAACATTTAGCATTGGAACGTTTGCATATGACAGGTTGGGGTGTTCATATTTATTTGTAAAAAAAAATAATTATATATATATATATATATATATATATATATATATATATATATATATATATATATATATATATATATATATATAATAAAATATAAAACAAGTAAAAAATTCACCACATTTTACCTTCACATTTAAAATGCTGATATAGCTGTTATTTTTATTTTTATTTTTTATTTTTATTTAAATAATAAAATGGCATACATTGTCAGGGTGATCCATGATGCTCAGCTTTAGATCACGCTGTAACCCAATTATAGTCCATTATACATACGAACGTGAAACTGATCCACTTGTAAGGTTCTTCTACCTGTATCACATCCAATGGATAACAAGTTAGGTAGTCCTTTAATGGGCTAATGTCCATTAGTGGACAAGTGTAGCCCATTAAAGCTGCCATTATCCCACGCCCCCCTGACGTTGTCTAGCTACGCTGGCCATTAGAGGATGCTTGTGAAACTATGTGCTAAAGGAAGCAGCCTTCAACTTTAATTTAATTAGAATTTTAATTAGATCTATAGTTTTTGAATCTGAATGAAATTCATGCCATTCACGATGCCCCCATCCCCCATAAGTCACAGCTGTTCACATCTTTACCTCCAAAACCTGTGTTGTCTGTGGGGAAGGGGGGTGGGGGTTATGATTATGCTTCCTAAGTATGTCAGTGGGCCTAGCTGAATTATGAGTGACGTACATCTCATCATTGTTTTGCTCAGCGTGCATACAGTGCTAGCATAATGATCCTGCAGCTGCCACAGGATACTGAGTGTGGATATGGGTGGGAACGCTATGCTAAAGCGCTAATGCAGGAAGGAAACCGGTTCATAAACTGTCGCTGGGAATTCAAAAGACATAATACATCAATTAATTGATATATGATTTATTTTTATTCATTTTTTTTTTTACCATCTGCATTTGCCTGTTGGGCACAACATTCACGCTTTTTGCCATGATGGTGAGGTCAGAATGAGGTTGATGGTAAGATTTTATCCCAGAACTTTTTCAAAGCCTACCGGGGCCTATCTACTGTCCGTTCTGCTGCTGATAATAATACTAATAATAATAATTAATTTTATTTATAGAGTACTTTTCCCATGCTCAAAGTGCTGATCCACATTCACCAAGCCAGGATCGTCCTTTAAACACTGATGATCAGTGTTAAAAATGATGTGTTAATTCAGCTTTAACACAGTTTGTGTAAGTCTACAACAGATTGTATGTATTCAATCAGAGTAAATTATTTTCTATTAAAGTTGATTTAACACTGGAAGATGTTATATGAAGTTCCAGATATGGCTAACCCCATAGCTAATAAATATACTGCATGTATTGATTAATTCATGCAATTATGAAGTAATCTGCAAGGGTTATCATTTTAGATATTTGGTCCATATCCGTTTAGTTAACACAACAAATTGACACACAAACTACTTCCAGCAACCTGCAGCAAGGTATAAAGTATGTAACTGCAGCATTCTCAAGCATGTAATTGCTCACAGTAAATAAGCTAAATATGCAATAGCCTGTTTCCTGGAGACAGGCACTCATGCATGTTGTTGCTAATCAGTTTAATTTTGAGCATTTCTATGCTTTGATGAGTTCAATCAAACGCAGTAATTGCAGAAGGGGCAAACAGTAATGGAAATGCCTGTCTGAGCCTCCTGATCCTCCTTGATCCTGCGTCAAACTTTGTGATGTAATTGCTTTTTTTTCCCCACAAAACAAATATTTCATTTAGCACATCCTTTCAAACAGATCAAGGCAGCATAGACGCAACCAATACACACACAAAGTTTTGTGGAATAAACTTAATAACTTTTAAATAACTTCAAAAGTAAAAAAAAATAAAAAATTAAATGAAATTAAAAGAAAATAATAATAATAATAATAATAATAATAATAATAATAATAATAATAATAATAATAATAATAATAATAATAATAATAATAATAATAATCAATGTAATATTACTTTTCCCCAGAATTGGTGAAAAAGACATATGTGGACTGCGATACATTGCAAGCAGCAGAATGCTATCAGGGCTGCAGTGCAGTATAAATGCAGTATAAATGGCATTTAAATGCTTCTTTTTTTTTTAGTGCATCAATGTTTACTCACTTCACCGCCCTTCCGCTGTGGAATCGTTGATCAACGAGTAGTACTAAAATAGTTGCTGAACTGACTAAATATTTAAAACATGTAACCATTTCAAAGGGTGATTGTAAAACGACCAACATGCAGTTGTGCTGATCATCAGACGAAGGGCTCTTATGGGCACTAAAACTGTGTATTGTTTTGCATGACAGTACACACACTAAAACCTCCTCCAAACCCAGCTGGATAACTGCACTGGAGTAAAACCTGGAACCCTCCCAAATCTGGAACATGGACTGAAGTAAATAGAGCAGGTTCGGGTTTTACTCAGTGCAGTTATCCAGCTAACTCAGTAATCCTTCTTCGTGATATAGGCCCCAGGGCCCAGTTGTTCAGAAGTAATCTGATCGGATTTCGGCTATCGGATTGGATCAAATCTTGAAAATGGGTTGTTCAAAAGAAAAAAAGGATTCTGAAATCGGATTAGATCACATAATCCAAGTCTTGGTTTTCATCTGGATCAAACCTTCAGTATGTGTTGTTCAAAACTTTTTAATAGGATTGGGATACCTTTGATACAAAAAATCTGGATTATCCTGATCCCAGCAGAAGGGTGGATTCAGGGTGGATTTCAGGAACAAAATGTAATAAAACTTTAAAATTGGTCAAATAAGACAACATTTGTATCATGTGAATAATGTATATTTGTTTGTTTTTATTTATTTGTTGTGGGTCAGATGAGGGGTCTGACTGTTTTAAAGAAAGTGAAAATGGAACGAGATGTTTGTATTGTTTTATTGTGCTGTTTTCTGTCTCTTCAAATAAAAACACTTAAAGTGACTGGCTATTCTACCTGTTGTTCTTTACATAGCTAGTAGCCTACATTGTGGTATAGTCCCATTTAGAGCACTGGTAATCCGGATTTGATAATCTTGAAAAGTTTGTATCTGGATCAGGGTGATCCAATCCAATGTTGCTTTGAAAAGCCGGCACAAAAGGATTACCTGATACTGGATAGAAAAACACGGGATTTCCAAATCCAGATCATTCTGATCCAGATTAAACTTTTTGAACAACTGGGCCCAGGAGTATTTTCTTTCTATTATATGACATGTATGGCATGCTGTCCTGCAAATAACCATGTACTGTAAGTGTCTGTTTATATTTTTATTGTACGTTATGAAAATGTGAATTACAAATTGTGACTTAATTTATGTTTTTCTCCTTGGTCATGTATGGATTGCTATCCATAGCGGCCCAGGTTTTCAAAAACTTCAGATAACAATAACCTTTAATGTCTTTCAGTGTGGGAATAAAAGTGGAAGGTCCGTATAAAAAAATAAAAATAAACAAATGTTTTCTTGCAGAAAAAAATGTGTTTGTGTGATACAGACCTATTTACAACATGGCAGAACATTTGTGATTCGGTGGCAAACATTACAAATTAAAAAGAAATAAATAAATTAATAAATATTTCTAGTGCAAGCTGGAAATAGAGAAAAAATAAACACTTTAAGAATGAAGAAGGTATATGACACGTCTCCGTGAAAGCATATAAAAAACAACAACGTGTTTTTAGTATCAAACCCGTTCTGAAATAAATAATACAGAAAAGTGCACCTTCTTTTTCCTAAAAGTTCCAAGTAGGATACTTACTTATTATTGATTATTGATTATTGCTTTGACCGATGTCACCCTGTTCAATGTATGTTTGGTTGAATCAATGGCAGTAGCCACATTTCAGTTAGACTTTGCTGAGTCATCATGGACCACCTGTAGCTCTTAATATAATTCAGTTGGGGGAAAATATTGTCCTGCTCTGGTCATTGCTACATTGTTATGCTTGTAGAATTGACTGATTGTCACTTCATTGTCGTACCGGAACGGCATGCCACAGTGTTAGTGCCTGTGGAAATAGAAGTGACAGGTTCTATATTGTTATGGTTTTTGCACAAGGACAATACAAAGCACTTGTGTCTCTTTTCTATTGTCCTTGTATAACACTTGCAGGGAACATAATCAGATCTGCTTGGTTATAAAAGATTTGGCAATAGCTTGGTCACATTTCATTCTCTCTCAGAGCATGGTGCATCTTGCTCACAGTTTTCCCATTGGCTAATAATGTTATCACTCATCACATCTGGTTTTCCCATTGGCTAATAATGTGATAGCTCGTCACATCTTGTTTTCCCATTGGCTAATAATGTGATAGCTCATCACATCTTGTTTTCCCAGTGGCTAATAATGTGATCGCTCATCACATCTTGTTTTCCCATTGGCTAATAATGTGATCGCTCATCACATCTTGTTTAATGTGATAGCTCATCACATCTTGTTTTCCCATTGGCTAATAATGTGATAGCTCATCACATCTTGTTTTCCCATTGGCTAATAATGTGATAGCTCATCACATCTTGTTTTCCCATTGGCTAATAATGTGATAGCTCATCACATCTTGTTTTCCTATTGGCTATTAATGTCATAGCTCATAAGCAAGGACTACGGGCATGATGATGGGCGCTCTGACATCATGACCAATGATGGTATTACGTCACTCAGGGTGGAAGTTGCCCCTATGCACTTGGCCAGGACCAATTTTACCAAACAAAACCAAGTTTTGTCAAAGTCACAGTAAAATGTACCAGGCATGTCTCACAAAAACTAATTGGCAACATCACAATACATTTTTTAGTTCTAAAAAATAAAATAACACATAATACTACTGATAGATGCATCTAAGCATTGCAATTACAAATTGTTCACCATCTTCACTAACACTCATAAAGTTAGTACGAATGATGAATGACCACAATCCAATTTTTATAACAGACTGTTCCTACAATGTTATTTGTGACTTTAAGAGAAGGATCAAGAGGACATCCAGGCAAATGGAAACCATTATATGCTAGGAGAGTTTTGCCTAACTTCCCTAACACACTGGGGATGTTCTGAGGATCGGAAACAGTTAGCTGTGGAATACACAGAGAAATTGTCTGATTACCATGGAAATTAAATTAAATTATGTCCAATAGAGACATATGCCTTTGGATATCCTATTAATCATTATGCTGTGTGATTCTGCTTTGCAAATATAAAACACAAGCACAATGCTTTTTATTCATGCTTTTCTTTAAAAAAAAAGATGAATAAAAAGTAGTTTTAAAAACATGATTTTTTTTTTTTTCTGACAATTTCCGGGGGCATCACTGCATTCCCAGGGAAATATATGTTAATAAAATATTTAATAATGTTTAAATAAAAAGTTTACAAAAATCTAGGGAAAAGTAAAAAGTATACAGATAAATTTAGAACCTTTTCAAAGTTATGGCATAACGTTATTGATGCTCAAAAAAAAAAACATTGGCCAAAGTCTAGTGCAGGGTTACTCAGTTAGCTGGATAACTGCACTGAGTAAACCACAGAACTCTCCCAAATCTGGAACATGGACTGAAGTAAAAAGAGCTGTTCCGAATTTTATCCAGCTAACTCAGTAACCCTGCTTTGTGATACAGGCCCGATGTCTATTCTCCTGCTGTTATATGCAAGACATGCGTGGTGTGTTGTACTGAAAATAACCACGTACTGTAAGTGGCTGATTATAGTTTGATTGTACATAAAAATGTCAAGAACAAAATGTGGTTTAATTCATGCATTTTTCTCTCTTTGGTCATGTATGGGTTGCTGTAGCCTACCCAATGTTTTGGCATCAGCAGGGCTGAATAGCTCCATCTCATCTGACGTTTTTATACACATTTACCAGGCACACGTGTACCTTTTGACTGCCAAAACCCACTTTCTCCTTGCAGAAACTGCAATGTGCATCCAGATGTGTTTGTGTGTGCTGTGTGTTTATCAAGAAGAAAATTGTTGGTCATCACTTCCAGTGACGGAATGAGGACAGGATTTTGGTGGAGAGGAAACCTAGAGGAAACTCTTTGGAGACAAGACCTTTGGCGCTGTTTCGAAGACGCAAGCAGGAAATGTGTAAATGCGGCTATTGCAAGGCTGCAGTAATATTTTTTTGCACAGAGAGTTAATGCAGTTTTTATTTTATTTTTAGTATTTCCAATTTTCCATCCATGAAAATTGCTTGGTATTTTTTAAGCTCTTGACGTTCAGGCGTTCAGGTTGTTTGCCATTAACTTCTGCATATTTTACACTTACCCCCAGCATTTTGATCCTTGATATGGACGTGGCATCCAGAAACCCTCAAAGTCTTCCGGAATGTCTGATCCATGCCAAGCGGACACACGCTTCGCCCACATCCTATCCCTTAGCGAGTCTGATGACTTTGGAGGTTGTACAGAGCTGATCCTCTTTTTGTCGGCTGTTCCGTGCATATTACGGGGATTTTTCCACAAAATGCACAGAAGTAGGTAGGTAGACTGGGGATGATTACAGAACAACCTCTTTATCTCTTAATACCATCCTCATCCCCCTTGATGTATGCCAGCGAACAGACTACAAAGTAGTCTTAACGTGATGATCTGCGACCTGCTAAACTAAGAAGGTTGGCTACTTTTATACAATAACCGTTGTAACAATTATTACAGTAGTATTGCATACGGCCACTTAGCATTCAGAAACAACCCTTAATGATGAAATATTGGACATGCTAATCTATTTTGGCTGTTAAATTATTTATATCCACCGTCTCTTTCAACATGTGTGTTTGCATGCTGCACTGACACTGAATTAGATCAATGGCAATGATGTTGTTTTCTGACCCAATAATTTCACAAGCCATAGATATAGCAGCAGAAATGGGTGACTATTTTTATCCTTCTTCCTCCTTTCCTATAAGTAGATTGTATACCTTCACAACCTTGTAAAAAATGCATTACGTTCAAACATCACAAACATATGATCCGTGCAATTCGACACATTCCTCCTCATTCACCTGCTTCCTCCTTCTGGTTTCGTTCATAATAAAGCACAATGTTTTGCTAGCCTTCAGAATAGCAAGCGAAAACATGTTCAGTGTTTTGATGCCCGTTTGCTGTGATCTGTTTAGTGTCACATTGTCTGTTTCACACGTATTTAATTGGACAAAATGTGAAAATATTCAAGCTTGTTCTGCAATGAACATAATAAAAACATGACGACTTTAGAGTGATTAAAAACTGTGTGAAAACAAGAGAAAGAAATCTACATTAGACCATTAGAGGAAAACACCTTGATGAGTTAAAGATGCAACACAGTTGCACTCATTAGTATTAGCGCATTGACCTTTGCATTAAGAATTAACACCTGGATGACTTGACAACAATTAAAAAACATATTACCATTACACAAAAGCCACGATCTGTAATAGCAGGTCACTCTTCACGTTAATTACTCAAATTGTAACGCAACACATACATGTGAGCCAGCATTAGTCCTGTTCGCCATTAAATATTGTACAATTAATTGGTGTCAAGTGGAAGCACCGTTCAGGCAGATTGCATAGGCCGACACTTTATTATACTTGTGTTGTAGGCCCAATCGTTTAGTATACTTGGCCCTTGTTGTCTCTCGAAGCTTCTTTAAGAGGAGCACACACCAGCCGCTCGGAAACCATTGTTCACCCTTCGTGGTGGTGTTAAAATGAGATATCAGTCGACCGCAAGGACCTTTTTTTTATTTTAAGGAAATAAATAATAATACAACAATGATGCTGATAAATAAATAAGCTCGCAGGTAAAAAAAAAAGGAGAAGGAAAGGTCAGGTTTAACAGGTCCTTACACCACTTACTGCGCAATAAATAATATAGATCATTTTCTGTCGTTCCGCTCCACTGCAGACCAGAGAGCCTTTTGCACTAGCCTGGCAGGGCACTTTCCATGTGATGAGATCTTTCAAACCTCCCTGCCAGCTGCCCGTCAGCAGCAAGCAAACCCTCTTTCACAAAGAGATGAAATATTAATTTGCACCCCGAGGCGAATAAAAGGTTTTCCACAGCACTCTGTGTCTATTTGATATTAAATTGAAATCAATTTTCATACAAAAGCGCATGACCATGGGCTATACCGTACATTGTGTTTTGTGACCAAATAAAGGTCATCCCTGCAAATAATGCATGTGTGCCACTTCCTGTGCTGGGGCCATCACTGAGGAGGGTTGAGTCTTTTATTTATTTATTTTTAATCTATTTTTCTTTATTGCTGTGCTGAAGTTACTGTTCAAGATGGGACTATTCCGTGTGGTCCGTGCACACATATTATGTTGCTTTAATGTGAATGGCCATTTAATATAAAGAAACAAAACATTTTCAATTATAATTAATTAAGAACATGGGTGGCCCTTGTTTTCCATTGCTGGGAGATGTGTAAACTAAGTAAAAATCCCTCTGACAAAAACATATCCATGCTAATATTATGCCCACTTAAACTAAATAATGTTCTGCACAATAGAATAGAATAACTTTTATTTTCCGGTGAGGGAACTTCAGTTGTAGTTACCAGCAATAATAAAGACATAGACAGTGGGGCAGACCCATAACATGCAAACAAATATGTTAAATAAAGACATTCAATAAAATCATTGAATTAATTGAATTAATTAAGTGAATTAAAGTGAAGGTAAGAGTCGAGTGGAATACAGCCACGCATTATGATGAAAAATTGAGCATCCAGAGCAGCAACAGCTCCTCATCTGCCTTTGCTGCCCTGAGATGTCCAGTGTCATTAAGCAGTCTAACAGCTGTAGACTTTTTTTCCATACACGTACAGTCTACAGTCGGAATGGAGCACCGAACCCAACCCGCTCAGCCTCTTCAGGCGTTGCCTCACTCCTCCCCTGCATCCTCTTCTCCTTCTTTTCCCTGGTGGCCTTTTGAGGATGGCCTGCAGTCCTGGATCAGTCTTGATATCTTCACGCTCAAACGGTGAAGATCGATGGCAACTTTCTTGCCGCAAATCTAACGGACATTCCCAAGCATATGTTATGAATGCGTCTCCACGGTGACGACCATAAACAAAATTAGCCCGACTGGAAAATTTGGTAATATTATTAAAAAGAGCAGCAGGGGCACCCTGGGAAATGTTCTATTGGTTCCCTCTCCTATAACAGATAGCCTATAACAGCGCACAAACAAACAGAAAGATAAAAGCTTGATACAATGAAACACATTCTAATTAGCGAGGTTGAAAATGAGAGACAGCATTATGAAATGAGATTTAATCAAGTTCTGTTGTAATAAATTACCATATGTGTAAATGGCAGCTAATGTTCTTGAAGGCTTACATTTTTGGAGATGCTCTATCCTGTGTTCTACTGATAATTACTTCCTGCATAACACAGATTCCTGCACAGATTCTCACCACTGTATGAGCAACGGTTTGCTGCTCTGTCTCTCTGTCTGTCGCAGGCGGTGCATTTTACAAAGTCCACGAAGTCTGCCCGTACACACATAAAGTTCACCAATGCAAGCCTCTGCAACATTCTCATAAATGACAGGTGTACAGGGTTGAGTTGAAATTGTTGAAAATCATGACAAAAACAACCAGAGTATAACACATCCGCCCACTCTCACACCACAGCAGAGGCTGAGATGGATGAATAATTAAGCCAGCTGCAGAGGGGCACAATTAGACAGAAGGTTTACGAGGACAACCTCAGGAATTTGGCCAGAGGGACCTTCAACGAGATTATGCCAAGGGATCGTCAATTCCCACAGTGAGTCAGGACCACGGTTTAACCATGTAGCCAAATCCTAAACTGAATGCTGTAGCATCTCCTATACAGAATGGTGTAGAATCTCCTAAACTGAATGCTGTAGCATCTCCTATACAAAATGGTGTAGCATATCCTATACAGAATGCTGTAGAATCTCCTATACAGAATGGTGTAGCATATCCTATACAGAATGGTGTAGCATCTCCTATACAGAATGGTGTAGCATATCCTATACAGAATGGTGTAGCATCTCCTATACAGAATGGTGTAGCATATCCTATACAGAATGGTGTCTCCGTAATTGCACTGGGCCATTAGTTTATCTGCTCGCCCCAGAGGGAAATCTGCCTCTCACTGACCCAACAAAATCACTTCTAGCAGCAACATCATTTTCCAAGAAGGGTCCCCCGGGACTAACTAAACTCGGCCTTGCATGGGTGCAGCCGCCAGGCAGGATTTACAGGGCGGTGCGGGCGTCCTGGAAATGGACAGTCACAGTGACCATAAACTAATTCTGACAAGTGAACTTTAATTTAGAGTCCCCAAAAATATAATTTTCATACTGGATATAGGAATAGCCCATTCGTTGTGATAAAAGTCTGTTGGATGGAATCATTCCTATTCAAATACTGTGCAAAATCTCTGTATGTAATAATCAGTCAGGTGTCATTCCTAGCAATGATTTATAGCTCAGTCACAAAGTACTTTAAGTTAAGTACCTTTTTGACCTGTATTGAATTGAAAGCAGTACAAAGACAAGATATTTAGGGCCGGATTTACTAAAAGATTGCGACTGCTTTTCCGACGCAAAAGCAGTTGCTTAACATCTACATCGGATTTACTAAACGGTCGCAATGGGTAAAAAAAACGTCACTATGCAACTCTCCTTTTGATGCATGGTTACAGTAAATGTGTTCATGCATATGTATACCAGGGGCCACATGTATAAGACTCTGAGTAAAAGAATGCGTAAAAGAACGCTCAGGGTGAAATTCGGAAATCTGCTTAAAAAAAGCTCTGCCTTTCGGTCACTATGTAGCCATATTACACTGACGCCAAACTTTGCCTGATATAGCCTATAGCTCACACACAGGATGCATGAGAAGGGTGTTAGGATGTAGGATGAATGCATAGCACTCAAAATGAGACAGGATTCAAAACATGTTTCACACATGTTTCTACTAATCAATTCTCACTTTCGAATATAGGCTAATGTAACATTATACACTACTCACAAAAAGTTAGGGATATTTGGCTTTCGGGTGAAATTTATGGAAAATGTAAGTTCACGCTACAGTGATATTATACGTATCATGAAAGTAGGGCATTTAAGTAGAAGCATGCAATGGTGATTTCCTCATCTCAAACAATTTATTGAAACAAAAGCCAACAACAGTGGTGGGTATACCACAACAAAAATGTCAATGTCTCAATAACTTGTCATGTGCCCTTGAGCATCAATTACAGCTTGACAACGACGTCTCATGCTGTTCACAAGTCGACTTATTGTCTGCTGAGGCATGGCATCCCACTCTTCTTGAAGGGCGGCCCTCAGGTCATTGAGGTTCTGGGGTACAGAGTTACGAGCCTCTACACGGTGAGTCAGCTGATCCCATAGGTTTTCTATGGGATTCAGGTCTGGAGAAAGTGCAGGCCACTCCATTTGAGGTACCCCAGTCTCCAGCAGCCTTTCCCTAATGATGCGACCTCGATGAGCTGGAGCATTGTCGTCCATGAAGATGAAATTAGGCCTGTGTTGTTCATGCAGGGGCACAATGACTGGATTAATGATGTTATTCAGGTAGTATGGGCTTGTCACTGTACCATTCACAAAGTGTAGGGCAGTTCTGTATTGACTAGACACACCTGCCCACACTGTAACACCGCCACCACCAAAGGGTCGTCTGGTGACAACAGTGGCTGATGCATAGCGCTCTCCTTGACGTCTCCAACATCGTTGGCGGCCATCATTTCTGCTCAACGTGAATCGACTTTCATCAGAGAACAGCACTGAGGCCCACTGGTCCCTCGTCCAGCGTAAATGCTCCCTGGCCCATGCAAGACGATGACGCCTGTGCCTGGTGGTGTGGTCAGGTACCCTTGCAGGTCGTCTAGCACGCAGACCACGCTGATGTAAACGGTTTCGAATGGTCTGACGTGACACTTGGGTGCCTCTCACCTCCCTTAAATGTGCCTGGAGTTGAGTGGCATTCATCATCCGGTTCCGCAGGGCACTGTTCACAATGAAGCGGTCATCAGTGTGGGATGTGGCCAAAGGACGTCCACTTCTATGCCTTTCTGTGACTCTTCCAGTCTCTCTGTATCTCTGTTGCAACCTGCTGATGACACTCTGTGACACTCTAAGCTCAGTGGCCACTTCCCTCTGAAAACATCCTGTTTGAAGCCTCACAATGGCGAGGTACTGTTGATCAATTGTTAGGTGTCGTCTTGGTCTCATGATGTCAAAATGTGAACAGCATGATGAAGAGGACTGTTTAAATACCAATTCTAATTGAACCAGGAAATTTATTGGTCGATTCATGGATCAAACACCTGTTGTGAATTTTGCCGTTCAGCTCCTTGTTAGAGAACAGCAAGTTGTGCAAAAAGTACTGAAACATTGAATAGTTGGACATGTGCATTCAAAAGTTTAGAGAAGGTCAAATTAATTTCACCTGTAAAGGTTATAGTGCATTTTAGGTTCATCCTGAAATTTCACCCGAAAGCCGAATATCCCTAACTTTTTGTGAGTAGTGTATTTGTTTTATTGAAAGTATGCAAGAATTCTATTGAAGTTGTCACCTAGCAGTTAGTATAAAACCATTCTGAATGTTCTGAATTTAAACAATTGAAGACCTGGGTGCTACAAGTACTGAAGTCACATTTTTAGACAATTCAAGTTGATCATTGAAACATGTTGTATTTGTTTAGTTAAGTCCACCCTATAAATATTGTTAACAAAAAAGGTGCCTAAGTCTCTTTTCTCCACTGTGAAAACAACAGGTTGTCGTATTCTGGTACACAAGAAGTACCTAAGTTCAGTGCTAAAAGTGCCTTAGTCAGAAAAGACCAATTACCATACGACTTTGGGTCACAAGCAAAAATGGCCAGCGATCGAGAGCCTAGTCAAGTTGAATCTACTCTAAGAGCCAGAAAGAGAAGATTAATGCCTTACAACTGGAAAAAATAACAAGATTAAAGTTGCTAAAGTTCAAGGTAAGACCATAATATTATTTCTTCATTTCATTAAATATGCCTTTCCTGCACTAGATCTATGTCAATATATCGTGATAACAATGTTTTCCTCACAGCCATGTAATAGATAAATTTAATCATTTTTTTATGCTATGCTTATTAAAGAGATACTGCAGAGGCTTTTCTAAGGCCTTTTTTACCGCTTCAATTTGAACTGGAACTCGTGAGTGGGTAATATTAACGTTAGCAGTAATACAAAGCAATTCACATTTGAACTTGAACAAACTAGTTAGCAGTAAGGGTCTCAGTCTCAAAGAGGAAAAAAAACCCATTGGTCTCTGCTTTTATACCACGTGCCCAGCCGAGACCACCCCTAGGATCACCTCAACTCCACCCATTTTTATGTTAAGGATCTCGTGACGTCACGAATCCCCGGAAACTAGCGTATTGGTAAGCCTACACAAAAACTCAGATAAAACTATTTTGACTAAACATGAGATTTTCGGACATAAACAGTTGTGTATGATCATAATCTAACCCAAAACATCGGTTTTTCAACGGGAAAAGTCGGTTTTTGACTGCAGTATCACTTTAACCTAACATAACCAAAAGTGTTTTTCCTTTCTCAACAGGGCAAGCTCACAAAACTTACAATAACAAGGACGTTCCAGCCAGAGTCCAGCGCATTGTTGAATGCCGCTGTAGATGCTACACAAAGCTGACTGAGGCTGAAAGGCTTATCTGGCCCGCACAGTGAACAGCAGCCCTGCACTGCGTGACATTCACCTCAAGTTTCCACTTCCAGGTCACAGTCGCATGCCATGCGATCGTGATTTTGGAAGGATTGAGAAGAAAAGGAGAAAAAAAGACAAGGTCGTCGAGCCATCAGAATGGGTAACACTTATCAAAAACACTGACCAAAAGAAGCCATTCAAGACTGTTTATGTGGAACATCCTTGGACCGACGACATGGCAACAGAGGGAACAACAACGGTCCAAGTCAAGGACTACAAGTTGGCATTCCGACTCCAGCATTCAGGGGCGTCAAGTTCGAGAGGGGACAGGCACCCCTTTGTCGCATCTCCATGACTGCTGACTCTTTCAGCACACTGAAACGTGGCAAGAAGATGTTGACACTAAAGTCAGTGAAGTCCCCAGCAGCTTATTTAAATTTCCTGCCAATAAAAGCGGCAAAATACAATGACGTTCTTGCACTACTGGAACATGTAAACCTCCCCTTACTTTTTACAACAACCTGCGTGGCCAAGGTTACACTGCGGAGCAGGAGGACGGTGATGAAGATTAACAAGTTTTAGAAAGTTTCAGAAGATTTTCTGTTCCACAGACTTCTGCCAGGATAGGCTTATTTCATTTTTCAGGATAAAGATGTCAGGTATTGGACTGGGTGATTTGGTTGCTTTGAAGTACCCATGTTCTTCAAGATTTTTTTGTTTGTTTGTTATGCTTATGACTGACCTATGTTAACGTTAATAAATTTACTCAGTTGGAAAGTTTTATCTAAATTAACAGTTTTTCTGACTTAAAGTGACTAAGTCCTTTCCTAGTTTTCATGCCAGGAGTATCTAAGTCCAAGCCAGGTGCAAAAAGTACCTAAGTCCAAAAACAAAAATGGCGCTCTCTCACAATCGGTGAGGTTTCAAAATGCTGAAAACCTGCCTGCACTTCAAACATCAAGGAGTACTAAGTAATGCATAAAAACAGCAAAACTTTTAATGGCTGATTTTGTGGATCAATGATATTTTCGGATTTGATTTTCTCAAAATAGACATTTTGTGACTTCAGTACTTTTAGTCTTCAATTTTTGTGCCTATATGTATTCAGTAGGGCGTATAGTATAATGAATTGTGAATACAGTTACCTTCCGACGTTCTGTGGTCTTCTTCCTTCACAAATTCACCCGTGTCTATTCCTCCCACTCCCACTCCTCCTTTCTCATTTTGCATACCTTCCACCTTTTGTTCTATCTGTGTTAATAGGATATTATTTATTGAGTCGGACCACCACCTGTGTCATTTTCCCACATTATGTTGCAGGAAAGTTTTTCTAAAATCATGCCATCTTTTCTTTACATCCTCTACTGTTTATAAATTAATGAATCCTCTCCGTTATTGTTGACTTGTGCATGGTTTCTCCATATCCATTTGCAGTACATATGCATGTATACAGCACTGATATGCAATACCTTATAACATGTGCAATAAATTGTATTATGCAGGCACTGGACTGCTGTACTTAATAAAATAGATGGCATCATGAGGAAGGGAAATTATGTGGATATATTAAAGCAACATCTCAAGACAACAGCCAGGAAGTTAAAGCTTGGTCGCAAATGACTCTTCCAAATGGACAATGACCCAAAGCATACTTTCAAAGTTGTGGCAAAATGGCTTAAGGACAACAAGCTCAAGGTATTGGAGTGGCCATCACAATGTCCTGACCTCAATCCAATCAAAAATTTGTGGGCAGAACAGAAATTAAATAAATAAAATCTGAAATAAATCATTCTCTCTACTATCATTCTGACATTTCACATTCTTAAAATAAAGTTGTGATCCTAACTGACCTAAGACAGGGAATGTTTACTAGGATGAAATGTCAGGAATTGTGAACATCTGAGTTTAAATGCATTTGGCTAAGGTGTATGTAAACTTTTGATTTCAACTGTATGCTATTTTGTTTGACATAAGTGATAAAGCATGCATAAAGGATTAATAAAGGTTTTTGTTTTTTTACTTAAAGTGACCTTCAATTCACCACCCATAACAAAATGAAGCAGTCATAACCTGAACCTGAACCCATTGGATTAAGCGAATGTATACCATGCATGAAGGCTACATAAAGTTATTTGTTGCTTGTAATGTACTGCATTACCTCATATGACTTCCGTGAATAAACTTCGTAAAAAAAAAAGTTGTAAATTGAGCTGATTGAGATAAGTAAACGAAGAACTGTCTCGTGAGTGAAAAATAAAGAAAAATGATTGTTCTGTGTACCAAGCCTCATCTGGGGTGGTAAAATTATAACGGCTTTTGTGAAACAAGACCAAACAACAGCCCCCCGAAGAAGCGTGTAAGAATTCCGCTTACTGTTGCAGACACAAACGTGTGGGAAATATATGACGAATGACGAAAATACGTATATAGTCAAGTGCCATGTATTAACAGATCCCTAACTTTTTGATACTTATAGGAAGGCTGTGGTATCATTTAAGGGCACTCAGCTTCCCCAATATTTCAACCACAGTCAAAGCAGTTGACACAACCCACCATGTTGTACTTAAAAATGTCATGATTGCTAGTTCTGGGGAGATAAACATGTGCATGGGAATGAGCACTTCTGCACGGTTCTGTACGGGATTAAATCAGAACCATGCCGTGCTCTTATGTGATCAGTAACTGCATTAGATTAGAAACTGAAGTTACACTGCATGGCTCAGTACATCAGGTAATTAAAAAAAGGGGGTCAGCAAGACAAAGTCACTCATGAAAATCACAATGGCGCCTCATGCGTTGCAAATTAATATTTGCTTGCAGCACATCTTGAAATGATTCGGATTTCCATTCCCCTTTTGGGTAGGAGAGAGAGAGAGAGAGAGAGAGAGAGAGAGAGAGAGAGAGAGAGAGAGAGAGAGAGAGAGAGAGGCTGAATTAGATACCAACAAAATGATTTAGTCTTTCTTTTGGTTATTCATCAGACATTTTATTCTGTCATAAAAGGAATTAAGTCAGCTCTTTTTTAGTTCATCCGATTCCATTATAGATAGTTGGCTCCAAAATTCTGGTTTCACCTGAAGTTCACTGCAGACTTGGGCTTTTTTTAATTATTAATACTATATAACAAAGTAGAGATGGATCAAGCATTTCTTGAAGGGAGGTCCAGCCCCCGCCACACAAACACACGTACCCACACATGCACACACATGCACGCACACACACACACACACACACACACACGCACACCTCACCTCTCCTCCCTCAGCTGACTCAGGAATGTGTGTCAAAAGCAAATTAGCAAATATTGGTAACACTTTATTTTAAGGTTCCATTATAAAGAATCTGTAAACCATTAGTAAATGATCTATTAACCATTTATAAAATGTTTTCTAAGAATGACTTATTAAAAGAACTAATATTTGTAAAGCATTCGTTAATAGTTAATATGTCTAGAATCATGTATATGCCACATTCATAAACTCAACTGCACCACCTAAACTAAAATGGTCACACTTTATTATGCATCATTTGAATGAAGTACAGATAAGTTAGTAAGACATAATGGGCTCTATCTTGGCGATCTTAGCGCTTGGTCTAAACACATGACACAAGTGCATTTAGGACATGTCCAAGTCCGCTTTTGCTAGTTAGACGGCGTGTTTTTTTGAGCGCTAAGTACGGCGCAACCTTCATTAATTATAGGTGTGTCTTGGGCATACCATACAATAAACCAGTCAAGATGTCATATCCCATTCCCTTTAAAAGCCTGCTTTTCCACCTTTGTGGATTGCTTATATGAGGGCAAAACAGACATGCTCATGAGTGTGTAGTGCGAGCAATGAATAGGCTATATGGAACAATAGTATGATCAATATTATTCCGACTAACCATTATGACGCATTTTGATATACAGAATAATAATCTTTAAAATTTGGGTTTAATACCAAGGTTCTCAGTAATTCCCGAAAATATATGCGTTACATTTTTTTAGAAGTTCCCTGCAACAGCTGAGAATAAGTTACCAGAATATGGCTTCCAGCTCAGCATAGAAAATGCCAAGAAAACTGGCTAGCTAGTTAGTTTTGGCTATGAATAACATTTCCACCTATTCACTGGCCTTTAAGACATTTGTTTGTTATTACACTGTAAGTTGTAAAATGACACAGTAAGCCTACGTGCAATAAAAATTATTAACGGTTATTTCATGAAAAACAGACAGGCCATAAGGCTCCCCACGATTCTCATTGACACAATATAGTTTCTGTCTGTGACCATAATTATAATGTTGGAAAATTCCTTTCGTTATTTCTCAGACCATGGGTTGCCAGCATTTGTCAGTATTTTATAACTAAAGTCAATTTTTGATTATGCTATTGAAAGGTGAAAGATCAGCAGTTACCATGGTTACACAAAACAAGTGACGTTTACCATGTCCTAAACAGTTCAGAACATGGCAGCTGTGCTCAAGTATACTCATTGACAGGCTCTCATCAGTCTAGAAAACAGCGAATAACAGATATTATACACAGTGCCCAGTACACAGGGGAATTGATCAAAAAGCAAAATTTGCTAAGTAAATTTATACAAATTGGTAAGAATTACACAGTCACTTGGAGTTTGGAGTGATTGCAATCTGTGTTTATTTGAAATCCTCCTCTTATGTGTGAAGGGTATTATTCTATCAATATAACATACTGCCCTCAAATCAGCACAGGTCACTGTTAACAGCTTTCTCTCTTTGGCTGTTTTTGGGCACTCAGGACTCGGCAGTGGATATCACAATCCATTCCCGACTGCAGCCGTCTATGACGTTCTGCAGTGTTTTTTTTCTTATTGTAACTTTAAATACGCACTTTGTAATAAGTCAATAACAGTCTGGAAATTAGCTAGAGGTTAAGTGTCTATTTTGGTACGCCAATCATATTTCAAGTTAAAGCTCCATCACCCTTTCAAAGATGATCTGCACATTTTATATTCGGACACTGAGCCCAACATTTGTCTTTTTTTTTTGTTTTTGATTTATTTAATCACATGGAGATAGAACTTTGTTTCAGTTTAACACAGAGGAAAGTAAAATATGTGAATACATTAAAAAAGTTGAATTAAGAACAATTCAAGAATATATATGTTTTTATCTTTTATTACTTTTATTACCACAACCAAGAAGGCAGAACATTTGCAGCCTCAAGGGCATACAAATAAATGCATAAATAAATAAAAACCACTCAAAATAACAAATGTCTTCTTTTCCACAAGAACTAGACATTGGATCTAAGTAATTTCAGAAGTACATTATCCAATGACAGTAGTAAGGTGAAATGAATATTGAAGTGAACTAAAAAACTAAAAAATGAAACCTATCATGAATCAGCAAGTTTTATTTATTTATTTTTTTAAAGATGCATACATCATTACAATATTGAATACAATATTATTTTGTAATTTTGATTTCTGTTTTTAACACATTTGTTCTACCGTACCACTTCGTTGGGCAGAGCAAACAATGCATTATTCAAATATATGTGTGAGCAAGCCAGGGGGCATGCTATTGCACATCAGTGACCGTATAATGAAATTAAGTTCTGTCTCAGAATCTCTGTCAAAGAACAAAGAAGAGTCATATTGAACATAAACACATACGACTGGAGTTATTTCCTGACATGTTCACTTCAACCCTTTGAAGAACACTCAATGTTCTCGAACTCCATTGTTACAGAAGCATTAGAATCTTAAAGGGTTAGGGAATATGTATTTGCAATACGTGAAAGCCAGAAGTTTTTTGTTTTTTTTTCCTGATAAATTAAGGCCCTGCAGCTCCACCTATTGCAAATGGTAAGCAATTTCATAACACATTTCACAACATTGCTCTCATCCTAAGCAGGCTGATTGACACTGCCAGTATTCAACATAATTGCTGGCAGTAAGCATTGCTCATGCAAAAAGTCCTCATCTTCTGGTGCAAGGTCTGCCAGCACCTCTACATCTTCACCCTAAAGCAGTGGTCACAAACCCTGTTCCTGGAGAACTACCATCCTTCACCCCAACACCAACAAAGCACACCTCATTCAACAGCTAGAGATCTTGTTGAGCTGCTAATTAGTAGAATCCGGTGTGCCATATTAGGGTTGAAATGAAGACCTACAGGATGGTAGATCTCCAGAAACAGGGTTGGGGTCCACTGCCCTAAAGGGATCTCACAATTACTCTACTGACCACGGCAGTCGAGTCATCAAACGATGCCTGCTTTGTTTGGCTTGAACCCAGGGACTGTATCAAAGATAAATTTATTTGCTTGTTTGCATCTTAAAAGTGACAAAGGCCCGCATCAAGTTGCAGTGCCAGGCAGCGGATGCAGTAACATACCAAATAAGAACACCAGTTCGCCATGAAACGAGTCAGTCACAAGATCACCTCAGCGATAGACGGGGATGGGAAGAAAAGACAAAAGGACGTCAATGAGATGGGGCTCCCTGGGAATATTTGTATTTAATTTCCGGGAATGTGAGTTCTCCCCCCTGAGCTATAATCAGCTCTGCAATGCCTGGATACAGTTCTGACAAAAGCAAAAGACAGGGATCTGTGGTGCGTGATACTAATTTATTCTCAGTGGGAGTACGGGGCTAATGGGATGCTTCACAGCGTAGTTTCAGTAAACAAAACACAACCTAGGCTGTTAAAAGTATTGGCAAGTCAGGCTGAAGTATTCAAAGAATCTGCCTCAATGTGAGGAGTCTCTTTTCATGATGAACAATCCCGTCTAAATAAAAACTTCCAACTGCCATTAAGTGTGCCGCAAATGGAATCGAAATTGACAAAACCGTCTCAAATATATATGGAATGAATTCACTTTTAGCCCTTTAGGTTAAAAACAAAGGTTTGTAGATCTAAGGAATTCAGTGACTACACTCAGTAAAGAACCACATTCAATTGTTTTTTTAGTTTCAGCATTGAGTCTTTTGTTTTATGCTAATGGAAGAACTTGTACACCCAAATCTACAGTGTCAAATGGCAGTGGCTTATAAGACTATAAGGCAGCCATTTTCTTTCAGCGCATGCCATCAGGCATACAACAATTATACCGATGAAGGAAATATGCCGAAATGTCTGAATTGTTTAGCATCAGCTTGACCTGAAATACCGTGTGCAGATCTTTCTCTGAATGTAGAACAAAGACATTTTCAGTGTTGCCCTCTTAGCAGACCAGCAGAACTCCCTGCAATAAAACCCATAGATGTAGGTGGTGCGGAAACATAAATGGTACACTTAATGTAGGGTATATTTAGCTGTGCATGTGCAATTATGCATGTACACACATAATGTATTCTCTCTGCTGCATTAACGCTTCTGAACTTTCCATTATTCCCACCTGTTTAAAGCCAAGGCGTACGGTTATCCTTTAAGACAAAGCTCCTATATTCAGAAATCACAAATCACCAAGGGCATTCTGGGAAATGTGCTCTTTTTTTATTGTGTTTAATTATAGGCAGCTAAACCTTTAAGCACAATAACTTAAACCTTGCGTGGATCAAAAAGGTAAAACCTGCCGTTCTGAATTAACAGTAATCACACTTTGAGAGATGAATCCACTTTGTAATATATGTTTAAGCCTACAGTTTCATATGCCCTTAATCATGAAAGTGTCAATCCCTGTAAATTAAAAAAATATATATAAAAAATTGTATCCCTGGAATTGCTCACAGCTGGTTATCTAAGAAGGTATAATGTATGTATATGTATGTATTACTGTTTTTCAAAGTGCAAAGAAATTCAACAAGTAAGAATTCTCTCATTAGCTTTTACTACATTTAGCAAACATCCTTATCTGGGGCAACTTACAAAGCCTACACAGAAAAAACATTTAACACCCGATGGTGTTTATATGAGACTGCTCTCATATAAACACCCTAGGGTGTTAAATGTACACCAGCAGTGTTAGATTTACATTGGAATTGTTGCTCAGTATATTCATTTAACATACAATCCATTTGTACAGCTAGATATTCTACTGAAGCAATTCAGGTTAAGTATCTTGCTCAAGGGTACAACGGCAGCACCCCACCTCAGAAACAAACCAACAGCTGGAAAGCTATAAACCCAGTTCCCTAACCGTTATACGACACTGCCACTGCACTGCCCTATTCAGGGCTGTTACTGCACTGCCCTATTCAAGGCCGTCTTAAGGGGTGGGCGGGGCCCCAGGGTGAGTCAACCTACGCGAGGCCCAGCTGTTAACTTGATGACGTCATAGCTAACGCGTCATAGGCTTAAATAGTATCTATTATGTAACTATGAACTAAGGATTTACAGGCTACGACATTGCACAAACCGACCATATACAACCAACCAATCGACGCTATGCCATTACTCCGCCCTTGAATTAAAATACTGTAATTAACAATAACAACTCACCGACACTTTTGCATAATTTATCCAATTAAAATGAAAACAATAATACTGTTGGTTGTGGTACGATCATACTGTAGCTATTAACCATGAATTGTAGATTGTTCTATTGATTGAGGCGGACCATAAAATAATTGCAAAAGTTCACGATGTTGAACACTAGCTTTTTCATTGTAAAGAGAGATAAAAAGCAGGCAGAGGGTGGGATATATAAATAAAAGTTTATAAATAGGCTACTGACAGTATATTAAGAGATGGATCGCAGCAAGTCGCACCTACTAGAATTTGATTCAGCATTTTTTTAAGCATATTTCTCCGGATGATTCTAATCATTATTCCCATTAGGCTATAGTAGGCCTACATTTATGACAATGTTTCTGAAGACGTGTTCGACGTGTTTTAACATTGCAGAGTCATTTTCTTGTGTCACAGTGTCAGACCTTGCACTGATCGCTTCCTGACACTTGAATGGTATTCCACCTTCTGCCTGTCTTTTGTCTCTCTTTACAAGGATCGTGACTCTCAATTATTTTATACTTCACCACAATCAATAGGACAATCTACAATTTGTCATCCATACAGCTATGCTCGTTTTCAAATTTTGACTGGAGAAATTGAGCAAAAGAAAAGCGCAGAGCGTTAATAGCATACCGTGTAACGTTAACTTGACAAGCGCATTCAAGTGAAGGGGAGTTGAAATCTGCAGGGCAGATTTCTCCTCCTCCTCCTCCTCCTCTATGTTTTTCTTTATGAATCTATCCAAGGAACCTTTCCATTTTAATTAATCTCTTTTCTTTTTCTCGCTTCTTTTTTACACTCCTGAGCTGTAGCCTACCTTCTGAATTTGTTTAGTCTCTGCTGTTTGAGCTTGCCATTTTGCCACCCGACTCGACAAAAACAACTTTAAGCGAATTTGAAAAATACCTAGCCGCAGGCTGCACGTAGCTATAGCGTATAGGCCGCATGTCTGGGTGTGCTTCAAAAAGATATAGGCTATTTTAATGAAATATAATTTTATTAAAAACAAGAAATGGTTATTATTTAAATTAATTTCCCCTCTCACCGCAGGGCCTTGTGAAGTGCGGGCCTGGGGCGGTCACACCGGTGCCCCCCCCCCCCTAAAAGACGACCCTGGTCCTATTTCCTGATCAGATTGTCACAACATTTTATTCTGCAGAAAACAACTTCCTTCATTATTTTTTTACTGACCTACTTATTTACATGTGTTTAGTCAACTCATAATAGTGCGCTCTACTGGAGTAAAATTTACACTGAGAGTTGATTTGACACTGACTGAACAATTTACAGTGTACTATATTTACCTACAACTACTTCCCAGAAATGTCTAGCAAGGCCATAATAGGTTTTATATATTTTTTTAGGACAATAAGCCTGTTATATCATGCTATTTAAATAGAGAGTGTAATACATTTTAATTTCTAAGTAGGCAGTTATTTGTGGATGGTAAAATGAATACACAGTAGATAGAGAAATGAGTACAATTAATAATACATGAATTGTTGTTCTCCCAAACAGAAAGGCATATCAAGCTTCAAATCAGGTGCCTTGTTTATTTTAAAACATATCATTCTGGATTGTAAAGGAACAAAGAGTAAAGATGTATAAAACTACATTCCATTATTAATGTCCTCATTATTCATAAGTCCTCAAACGACTTGCATACGTTTGCATTTGCCGGCGTGTCTGTTTGATTCGACTCATTTCCCCGCCATAAACCGATTAGTAAACAGAACTGTTCAAAAGAATACACGGTAAATACTTACTATTTCATTAACACATTTTGTAAATGTAACAGGTAAAGTTATAAACACATAAAGAATAAAGGACGCAGAATCTTTGTGGTGAGTTTAGGGGACTGTTTTTGAGAGCTGTGGTAACGTGGTAACCGTGTAAAAACAGTTGTGGTAGGGGGGCGTGGTTTTAGGCGCTGCCGGCAAGAGAGAGAGTGAACATGTGTGGTTTATGGAGCCGACACAGCTCTCGGGAATCATGCAATTGGTAACGATTGATTGTATTATTGTGTGTATCAATTAACCAATTGCCTTGATTGTTCGACAGTGAGCCTGAGTGCATAAAAGCCGACCAGAACATCTGCGGGGAGAAGAGCGGATGTACGATTGTGTTGTTTGTAAAAACCAGAGAGAGAAACGAATAAAAACCGTGTTCTCTCTACCCCAAAGTGTGATTTCTGTCTCTGCACTAGAGCGGTGGTGCTCACTTCGCCACAGTGGTGGCCCGTACGGGGAAATTTAGTGCGAAACGGTGCAGAAGACAGGACATTTTCTTAAAAGCCATGGATAACAGCCAGGAGCAGCCGGAGCAGCCAATATCGGTAACAGCGCTGGGAAAATTTCTGGAGGGGCTAGCTGCGATGCAGGTGCAACAGTCGGTTGCGCACGCCGAGCAAATGCAAGCCCTGCGAGAGCAGTCTAGCCTCCAGACACAGGCGCTGTTACAGCTGGCTGCTGCCGGGGGTTCCAGGGAGGGGAGAGCTGTCTCGTCCCCGAAATTCCACCTGCCGAAGATGACGGCGGACGATGACGCTCAGGCCTTCCTCGAGGCATTTGAGGTGGCAGCGGAGACGTGCCGGTGGCCACTGGAAGAGTGGTCGGTACGTCTCCTGCCCCTCTTATCAGGGGAGGCGCAACAGGCGGCGCATAACCTGCCGGCAGCCGCTAGGAGGGATTTCAGAAATCTGAAAAAGGCGGTCCTCGACCGAATGGGATTCAGCCCGGAGGACCACCGACGTCGCTTCCGGGAGACCACCCTGACGGGAGAGGACCGGCCCTTCGCATACGCCCAGCGGCTGACGGACATGGCGAGGCGCTGGCTAAAGCCGGAAATACGGTCCGCTGCTGGAGTCGTGGAACAGGTGGTCCTCGAGCGCTTCACCGCAGGGTTGCCGGCGGATACGGCCAGCTGGGTCCAGTGCCACCGGCCCACCAGCCTGGACGTCGCCGTCACCCTGGCGGAGGACCACCTGGCTCAACACCCCGGCACCCAGCAGCAGAAGCCGGAGCCAGCGCCCCGGAAAAAATTAATCACCCGTGCTGTTCCCCTTCCTGTTTCCCGTCCCCAAAACCCCTCCTTCCCTTCCCGTGTTAACCCATTTGCTTTCCCCCCCCCTTCTCCCCACTCAGGCTCAGTGGCGGTGCAGTCCGGCCCTCAGGGAGCTCCTCAGACACCTGGACCGGGGTGTTGGCGGTGCGGACAGCCGGGCCACCTGCGCCGCGATTGTCCGCTCATGGAGGTGGGCCAGGTGGTCCGTGTCGTCGGCCCGCCCACCTCCGCTCCCGATCTAGACGGGGCGTACTGCATTCCGGTAAGGGTGCAAGGGAGTGAACACCGGGCACTGTTGGACTCAGGGGCGATGCAGTCCATGATCCTACAGAGCCTGGTTCGGCCAGAAGCATTGGGGACGGCACGTTGGGTTTCTATTAGGTGTGTGCATGGGGATTTACACAAGTACCCTATAGTGCCAGTGGAAATTCATGTCAAAGGAAAAAAGCATATTCTGGAGGCTGCGGTTAGCTCCCGCCTCTCGCACCCTCTGATTCTGGGCACAGATTGGGCGGGGTTTAAACAGGTAGCTGAGAAGCTGATGGGGGTGCGATCACGACCGCTAGGGAAGTGTGACGTGTGTGCAGTTGACAGTGGTGACGCGGGGTCGCCCGACACTGCCGGGGGGGGGACGGCTCCGGGAGAGCCTCCGGTGGAGACTCCCCAGGTGCCGGTGTTTCACCCCGTGGAGGATTTCCCACTCGCGCAGTCTCGCGACGACACCCTACGCTTTGCCTTTGATCAGGTCGTGTATGTGGATGGTCAGCTGGTGCGCCCTGACGCTGCACGCACTCACCCATATTTTGTAATCATTAAGGACAGATTGTACAGAGTGAGTCGTGACACTCAGACAGGTGAGGAGATGACCCAGTTGTTGGTACCTAAAAGCCGCCGGGAAATGATTTTCCAGGCGGCTCATTACAACCCCATGGCTGGTCATTTAGGGTATGAGAAAACACTAAACCGGATAATGGCCCGGTTCTATTGGCCGGGCATTTGGGCGGACGTACGTCGGTGGTGTGCGTCCTGCCCAGACTGTCAGCTAGTGAATTCTCCGGCCATCCCAAAAGCGCCGTTGCGCCCTCTACCGTTAATTGAGGTCCCTTTTGATAGAGTGGGCATGGATCTCATCGGGCCATTTGAAAGGAGCACGCAGGGATACCGATTTGTGTTAGTTCTGGTGGATTATGCAACTAGGTATCCCGAAGCAGTGCCGTTACGCAATATCTCGGCTAAGAGTGTTGCGCAGGCTTTGTTTCAAATAATCTCCCGCGTCGGAATCCCGAAAGAGATTCTGACGGATCAAGGCACTTCCTTTATGTCACGCACATTACGCGAATTATATGAATTATTGGGGATTCAGTCTATTAAAACCAGCGTATACCATCCGCAAACAGATGGGCTTGTGGAGCGTTTTAATAGGACTTTGAAGTCTATGATTCGAAAGTTCGTACACGATGATAGCCGAAATTGGGATAAGTGGTTAGTTCCTCTCTTGTTTGCAGTGCGAGAGGTTCCCCAGGCCTCCACGGGATTTTCTCCCTTTGATTTGCTGTTCGGTAGGCGACCACGGGGTGTCTTGGATCTAGTTAAGGAAAGCTGGGAGGAGGGTCCAAGTCCCAGTAAAAACGAAATTCAGTACGTCATGGACCTGCGAGCAAAACTCCATACACTGGGTAGATTGTCACGGGAGAATTTGCTCGAGGCTCAGGAACGTCAGCAGAAGCACTACGATAGAGGAACTAAGCTACGTCAATTTTCACCGGGAGATAAAGTCCTGGTATTACTCCCGACGTCCAGCACCAAATTACTCGCCAAGTGGCAAGGACCCTTCGTGGTTACACGACGAGTGGGGGAAGTCGATTATGAGGTACTGCGATCTGATAGAGAGGGGGCGAAACAGATTTATCACCTCAATCTACTAAAAGCATGGAAAGAGGTGGTACCGGTCTCTCTGGTCACGGTGGATCAGGAGAGAGATGAGCTGGGGCCTGAGGTACCAAATTCTACCGATCAAACCTCACCCCTTTCGGATAGCCATCTCATACCGAATCAGAGAGCGGATCTTGCCTTGTTGCAAACGCGGTTTGCGGATGTGTTTTCCCCTCTACCAGGTCGCACTAACCTCATAACCCACCACATTGAGACAACCCCGGGCGTGACGGCGCGTTCACGGCCCTATAGACTACCGGAACATAAAAAGAAATTGGTTCAGGCAGAAATAAAGGCAATGCTGGAATTGGGGGTAATAGAGGAGTCTAACAGTGCGTGGAATAGCCCCATCGTGCTAGTGGGTAAGCCAGATGGATCTATTCGGTTCTGTGTAGACTATCGTAAGGTGAACGAAGTGTCACGTTTTGATGCCTATCCAATGCCTCGGGTCGACGAACTCTTGGATCGGCTGGGCACAGCTCGTTTTTTTTCGACACTGGATTTAACCAAGGGCTACTGGCAGATTCCCTTGTCTCCAGAGTCCAAGGAAAAAACGGCTTTCTCCGCTCCGGACGGGTTGTACCAATTTCGGACACTTCCGTTTGGGTTATTCGGGGCCCCTGCCACATTTCAACGTCTCATGGACAGGGTGCTGCGTCCGCATGCTGCTTTCGCTGCAGCCTATCTGGATGACATTATCATCCACAGCAACAGCTGGGCTCAGCATGTGCGGCATGTGGGGGCGGTGTTAGAGTCCCTGAGACAGGCGGGGCTCACGGCTAACCCAAAGAAGTGTGCAATTGGCCGAGCGGAGGTACGGTATTTGGGGTACCACTTGGGAAGTGGACAGGTGCGGCCTCTAGTGGACAAAACCGCAGCGATTGCGACCTGCCTCCGACCCAAGACAAAAAAAGAGGTGAGGAGGTTTTTGGGGCTGGCTGGCTACTACAGAAGGTTTATTCCTGCCTTCTCGGAGCTGACCAGTCCCCTAACCGACTTGACTCGGAAAGGTGCCTCAGATCCGGTCCAGTGGACGGAATTGTGCCGGCAGGCGTTTGAGCGGGTGAAGGAAGCTCTTTGTGGGAAACCACTCCTGTTCACCCCTAACTTCTCTCTCCCTTTTAATGTGCAGACAGACGCATCGAACAGAGGGCTGGGGGCCGTTTTGACGCAGCAGGTGGAGGGGGTCGACCGACCAGTGCTGTACATTAGCAGGAAACTATCACAACGCGAAGCTAAGTACAGCACGGTCGAAAAAGAGTGTCTGGCCATTCGGTGGGCGGTCGGGTCCCTCCGTTATTACCTACTGGGTCGCCCATTCACCCTCTGTTCGGACCATGCCCCCCTCCAATGGCTTCACCGCATGAAGGATACTAACGCCCGAATCACTCGTTGGTATCTGGCGTTACAACCTTTTAATTTCAAGGTGATTCATAGGCCGGGAGCGCAGATGGTGGTGGCGGACTTTCTCTCTCGCCCGGTGGGGGAGGAGGAGGGGGGGGTCGGTCATCGGCCGGATGGCTTCCCGGCCTAAGTCGGGCGGTGGGGGTATGTGGTAGGGGGGCGTGGTTTTAGGCGCTGCCGGCAAGAGAGAGAGTGAACATGTGTGGTTTATGGAGCCGACACAGCTCTCGGGAATCATGCAATTGGTAACGATTGATTGTATTATTGTGTGTATCAATTAACCAATTGCCTTGATTGTTCGACAGTGAGCCTGAGTGCATAAAAGCCGACCAGAACATCTGCGGGGAGAAGAGCGGATGTACGATTGTGTTGTTTGTAAAAACCAGAGAGAGAAACGAATAAAAACCGTGTTCTCTCTACCCCAAAGTGTGATTTCTGTCTCTGCACTAGAGCGGTGGTGCTCACTTCGCCACAACAGTGCTGTGTTTTCACTGAGCAACGTAATGGGAATCGCCGGAGAGGAGGAAAGGAACCCGAGACGCGGCTTAACGCGCACGCGGGCAGCGCACACGCGGGCAGGCATAAACTGCCATCTCCATCAGGACGCTGTTCAAAGCAGCTGAGGCAGAGCCTTCAAATCGGTGACACGAGCTAAATTAGAACAGTCTAAGTGTGGGAAAATAGAGAGAGAGAGAGAGAGAGAGAGAGAGAGAGAGGGAGAGGGAGAGAGAGAAGTAAAGGTGAAGGATGAAATGGGTGGGCGGCAGGTGTGGGAGGCAGGTGGGACGATCAGGTTATGTGGGCATGCCGAGTGAAAGGCTGTTTAGTGCACCTCTGTCAACACAGATCCAGATTAGCAATCGGAATGCAACAACAAACCTTTACTTTGCCACGGAAGCCATGGAGAGTTTAGAGAAAGCGGAATCCAGTGACGGTCATTTTAACAGGTGCTTAGCGGCACAGTATTTGTCACCTGTGGGTTGTGTTCTAAAATGGGTTTCATAGGACTCCCTAAATGCAGCATCTATATAATAAACCTGTACATGGTGTCCTGTCAAATTCACCTGACAATGAATGATGGGCAACGCATTAATACAAGCGATTAATGAAACAAAGCACACCTAGGACCACTTTAAAGCTCAGAATGAAGCATATTCTGGGCGGCCTCAGAGCCTGGTAATGCTAAACTCACACGTGATGGACTGCGATTGATCGAGACTAGAAATAATTAAGTAAAATTCAATAATGATGCCACAGGCATAATTTGGAATGTCTACTAACAGAGCAAATACAGCATAATGTATCACAAAGCAGGATGCCAAAATGTTTGCAGAGACTGAAATTTGCAGATGGAGGGAGTTTTGGTATGAAAGGGCGCACGGACAACTGGTCATAAATTCCATGTTAATCCCCAGAAGGTCAAGCGAATTTATGGACAGATGGAATGTAATCTCATAGGATGTCGTGTGTGTGAAACATTGCACTTGAGTGGAAAAGTCTCGCCAAGTGCACACGCCACGTCCGTGTCCATACCAGGTCGATCACTCTCCTCCTGTAACCTTTCAGTGACTGTTTTTTTAAATAATTGTCTTTCCCTGTGTCTGGCCGTGAAATATGCGGCGTGTTTATGGGAAAATGTAATCTGTTTCACTTAGCAGTTTGCGATATCGAAATGCTGTGGCATTCTGATACCGACAGAGTTATCAAGATGGCTTGAATTTCCCAAGAGCCCTGTTGTGCGAGAATGCTTCCCAAAAACACAGTGACATTGACGATGTTGTGTTAGGCTAATTGCATTTGTTTGCTTGGCTGTTAACATTAAATATGTATATGCATTTTTAAAACCATATTGGTGTTGGTGTTAGTTTTTTATTTTTTTGACAGTGAATTCTGCCACAATATTTAAATATGACGAGGAGGCGATTGACATGAAACAAAAAATTCACAGAAATAACATACCATAATTTAACTCATTGAGTAAAACACCGTGATTGTCCAGCACTGTGAGCTTAGCGGACTGTGAAATCAAAGCTTGCATTTCTGATTTACCTGTTAGGACAAAGCTTGATGAACTTTGAATAAATCACTGGACATCAGACCTGCTTAAAATATAAACCCCACCCTCAAAAAAAAAGTAGGCTGCAAGGTTAAATAACACGTGCCTTTTATTGAATGGCCTTTTCGGGGGGATTTAAATCACCACAAGAGTGTACCATTATTCAAAAGGGGCCGTTATGCTACTAATCAACTGCCAGGAGTATGTGTACGAGTTCCGATGCCCAACAAATCAGCGCAGCATCTTTAGTGCAAATCGGACAGGAAGTAGCCGAGTTGTAATTGGTTAATTTTCCTCCAGTCCTCCAATGAACAGAAGGTGCTATGAGGGGTGTTCTCTCCTATGACATCATGCCCTCTCAGAGCAGATGGTCATTCTTCATGCTCTGAAAAAATCAGCCGTGATTCCGGGATCATACAATGATTAGGATCATATTATGTTATGCGTCATAGTTTTCTCATCGATTTCCAGTGACTTATATTATTAATAAAACTCCTATTAAGCCCCTGTGTGCATGCACACCAATGGCCTGGGTTCAATAAACATTTTGTCCTTAACTATGTGAAACTTTGAAAATGTGAAAATTGTTATGCCTTGTCCTCACAAACTCAAGTTCAATAGTTTTAGTGATGAAAAAAATAAATAATAATCAATGTTGCGTTTTACTGTTAGTCAATAATAAGAACAATATTAAATTTTGATTGAATCCCAGCCAATCTGTTTAATTAGTCAGTTTATGAAGAAGGAAATGTAGATGTTACAGTCTCAGAGGGGCTTTCCCCATTGTCAGTATCAAAGCAGTAATTTAAAGCTGTTTTTGTGCTACTCATAAATTTATGAGATATGAAAAATCAGTGCCACCAGTTGTTACCACCGTGTATAATATTTTCAGTATGTGATTGCAGCTCTGAATAAATTGACAAGTTTTTGAAATGCAAGACTGTTTGCCGATGTCCAGACCTTGTATTTTCGGTTTAACAAGTGCTTCATCTGCAGGAAATCGCATATCGCTATTCTTGAAATTAAATCAAAACAACAGTTTGACAAAGCATCCCCATTCAGGAAATTGTCTGGTTAAGACAGATGTTTATTTTCCATGGTGTAGTCAATATAATGAACAGATTTCTAAAACGTAGGCTGCTTTGCTTTGCTTCAGTCTTTGATTTAAATTGCAAAACAACTCAGAATATCAGTCAGATTGAAGTATGAGCAAGAGATCTTTGTTTTGCTCATGCATAAGGCATCGTTTAAACTATGTATGGCATTTTCAATTTCACAATTCGGCCGTCTTAAAATAATCAGCTTTCCGTGGATATCATGCCATGCCCATATGCTTAGCATACTGAAATGTAACTGTGTGGAGAGTAAAGTAGCCATCACATTACAATGTCTTAAAAGACCTATGAAAGCTCATAAATGTTCGCTTCCTTAGTATGCAGTGTATAAGGTTTTCTTCCCAAGAATAAATTAACAGCGATGGTCAAAAAGGAAAGGAAAATTATTTATAACAATTAAGAGCAATTAAAGATGATTATTCTACAGCCTACCACTCCTTCCTTGGGGAATGCCAGTAAAACAAATATATAATCTCTAATTAGAAGTTCTTAAACACCTGCAGTCCACATAAGAACGCTTGCCAGCAAGTTTTTGCCCTCGCCTCTTAGTGACCGGCCATAAAGTAAAATGAATAAAACATAGCAATCGCTGAGCGGCGAGGCGTGCGTCCCAGCGGAGCGGTGTCCTGTGTGTAAGCAAGGCAATTACAGAAGAGCGAGGAGGTTTGATACGCCTCAGTAAAACTGGCTTATGTGATAATGAGCGATGAGCCATTCGCACCTCCAGATCAGTGGATTGAGCCAAGTATGGGATCTTGGCACCCGTTCTGAAAGGAGGGCGGGCACGCCGGGAAAAAGAACCTCTACGGTTCGCCGGAGGGGTCACGTCAAAAACACAGAACCCGCAGCAAGGGTGGGCAAAGGTTTCCGCCGGGTGCATTCTGAAACACAGAAGTCACATTTCAGATATGCTTATTAACCCCTTTGCACAGAGGCTTAATTTTGTTCTGTTTAAAGCTTTATAGCTCCAGATGTTAACTTTACACAAACACCAATAATGGCTTAAATTAAAGAAGACCCGCGTATCATGTATTGCCATGCCCTAAATTAATATGTGAGTATGTGGCAGTGAATACACAACCCTGGGTGAAAAACAAAGTTCCACAACTCTAGTTTACGGTGAAGCCCTGAGAGTTAATGATGTGAACAAGGTAAAGCTTTACATTTTCTGGCTCACAAACCTCCTGTCTGCATGTGTGTAAAATATGAAATGGATGTGTCTTACTGCTAAAGTCCCATGAGGCAATTTGAAACAGTGTGTCGAAAAATCTATCCAAAAGGGATAATTGTGCATCACAGTATATTGCCCACCAGAATTATTGACAACTTTGAAAAATATGAGCAAAAAGGCTATAAAAAATGTCCTTGTCAGCATGGCCTGAGAATATGAGAAATCCCCCGTCCACAGGAGGAGGATGATTTGATAGGCAAAGATTTCTCCAAAGATCACGATTGGTTACATCCTGGGGTCACCAAGTCTCCAAAAGTAGAAATAGGCATCACCTCTATGCCATGAAGCTATTTAAAAGGCTTGCCAGAAGAAAGGCGCTGCTGTCATCATCCCGTCTGGAGTTTGCTAAATGTTACCAATAAATGCTGTGGTCCGATGAAATGTAAATGTACTTTTTTGGCAATAAATACCAAAGGTGGGTTTGGCGTAATAGTTATGAAGAG
Organism: Synaphobranchus kaupii; assembly: GCA_029718625.1. Taxonomy (NCBI): domain Eukaryota; kingdom Metazoa; phylum Chordata; class Actinopteri; order Anguilliformes; family Synaphobranchidae; genus Synaphobranchus; species Synaphobranchus kaupii. The sequence goes on along the minus strand of CM056395.1, from coordinate 22,084,502 downwards.
AAGAGCCTTATCCCTACAGTGAAGTATGGTGGTGGATCTGTGACGTTGCGAGGCTGTTTTTCCTCCAAAGCCCATGGGAGAAAACCTTGTTAGGATAAAATACCTGGAGATTTTAGATCAAAATCTGACTGCCTCCATCAGAACGCTAAAAGTTGGTCACGGTTGGATCTTTTCAGCAGGACAATGATCCAAAGTATACCTCAAAATCAACACAAAAATGGTTCACTGACCACAGAGTCATGGGTTTACAATGGTCATCTCAGAACCCCACTGAAAACCTGTAGGGTGAGCTGAAAGGGAGAGTCCACACGTGGGGGCTGAGATGTTGTGTTGTATGTCTCAAATCCCTCGCTATGTGTTTCTCCAGACAAACAATACAGGAGAAGACTCTGCGCTGTTATCTTGGCAAAGGGAAGGATGGGTGCACAAATTACTAAATAGAAGGATCCCAATAATTGTGACACACATCTTCAAAATAAAAATTATTTTGCATCAAAGATTTGTTTTTCCTCTGATCAATGGTATTACCCCCAAAGAAAATTAACTACAGTAAAACTATAGTATGTTGACAGCATATACTATACAAATACTAAAGTAGTAGTTTTTTCATACACACTATAGTCATACTATTGTCCTATAGGGATAAATACTAAAGAATGATTATAGAGGGTGAAAATACTATAATGATACTATTGTACTATAGTGACAAAAACTATAGCATTATTATAGTGGGCGAAAAAAACTACAATATTCTTATAGTTTTCTAGAAGATAACTATAGCAATACTATAGTTAATTTTTGTTAGAAAAATTGATTGTCCCTAAAAGTTAGGGACAATCAGGCCTGGCTCCAAGGTGGGCCTGGCCCAACCAATCACAAGCGTGGCCCATCCTGTTGATTTACTTATTAACCATAGTGTCTCATGCTATAATATATAGCCATTTGAAAATCCCCCAGTAATACAAATTCTGGGGTAATACAAATGTACAAAACAGTAAGTACATTACGATTTTTAAATATATCGATCTGAGATTAACAATGTACAAGATCCTAACTCTTATAGCCCAAACATAAAAATAAAAAAAACATTGGCAACGTTATGAGCTAACATTTAGTGACTGGCTAGGTGTTTCTTGGTGCATCCGTCGCATTTCATTGGATTGATGGGTGCTTGTGTGCCAAGGACAGGTTTGCCCGCCAACATAACTCTCGCAAGTGTTGAGTGAGTACCTATGTAGCAGTTCGCTGAACACCAAAGTTAAATCATTATCATATATGTATAGCTAATTCTTGATCAGTACTTCTGCCATGTTTGCAACAAATATTTATTAACTGTAAGGTAACCCGTATTTCCATTTATTTATCATTGATAACATTAGCTAAGCTATACATTCCATGGGCTTGTGATGTTTATTTAGAACTAACTAACTAACATTAGATAAACATTAGCTCTCTGTACAGAGCTAGTCAAGAAGAAACTGTGTGGAGCTAGCTAAAAATTTGATAGCTAGCTAACATTATTTAGATTTAGATTTAGATTTTGCCATGCTAAGTATCTCTAGCATTGTCGTGCTAGCTCACAATCTCGTCGTTTTTAGTTTTCTGCTTTGGTTTGTGATTTTGAATTTTTTTTAATTTAACCTTTATTTAACCAGGGTAAACCACATTGAGATTGAAATCTCTTTTGCAAGAGGACCCTGGTCAAGAAAGGCAGCACTCAAAAACAACATTTAAACATCAAATCACCAAAAACATTCACAGCGTGGAGTTTAATGAATAATAATAAATAAATAAGCACTCAGCCACATGAGCACTCATACTCAAACAGTTCATCATTTTTACACTTAAAATTCAACATTGGAATAAAACATTCAAGCTTTAAATGTTTTTGTAAGTCATTCCAGGATGATGGAGCATTATAGCCAAAGGCTGCCTTACCAAATTCTGACCTTACCTGTGGGACTTAAAAATGAATAAGATTATTAGAACGTAAACTGTACCGTGTCTTGTTTGACTGGATGAAAACGGACAGATATAAGGGGAGCAAACCAGTAACAGCTTTATATACAAAAGTACTCCAATGGATTTGCCTTCGTATGGAAAGTGGAGGCCAGCCAACCATTTCATACAGATGACAATGATGGGTTAACCTCTTCCTACCGAGGGCAAAATAGGCCAAATTTTGCCTGTTTTCACTAGTGACAAACAAAGGTGGTTATCTCAAAAACTATAAATGGTACAAATATGGTTCATGGCTTTTATTAAAGCAGACACCTGCAGTATTACGACTAAGCAGTGAGAACTCATAGAAATCCAGTTTTTGATACTTAACTACAACAATTTATGTACAGAAAATATAAAAAAACTAAAAAACGGGTACCTACATTCAAGTTTAATAATTTTTACCTGGGGAGCTACAAATGCAATCAAGGAAATGACTCTCTGACTCCTCTATCTGATTCATCAATATGCTGCCTACCTCTGGTAACAATCTGGTGTCAATATCTCAAACCATTCAAATTTTACAGGGTTTTATTCAGGTGAACCTTTTTCGTTATCCAAATGGTGCCAAATGGTGCCAAATGTGCCAAAAATGGCAATGTTACAGAAAGGTCTCAATATGATTTATTTTTTAGGTTTTTACAATAAAATGAGATAATTTGTCAATATTGGCAATAAAAGTTCATTTTTAGACGTGTTCTTGGTGTTCTGCATATTACACAACGAACTACCCAAGGTTACAAAAAGCTGTCAAAACCCATGTAGCAGCACAGTGAATCTTGTGTATTTCACCAGAGCCCCATTAGCCAGAAATGAGTCCAGGAATGTGCAAACAGGTTTTCAAATGAATAATGGGAATAGTATGAAACTTCCCTACACATTAATGCTTGCCAGTCCTGTCCTTTATTCTGTTGCCACCTCCTATGACAGGGACGTTGGGGTTGGGTTTTAGGAGGCAAAACTTTATACATGACAAACATATATCAACTATATACAAGTGCACTAAGGTGTACTACTAAAAGTGCAGTGGATAAAAAATCAAAAGTCCACCAGTTTCCTAGATAAAAAATAAAAACACCCCTGCTGTAACAAATAAAAAGATCCTTGCCTCTAATTGCTGAAGTTACCGTATTTACACAAAGAAAGTACAAAATGGCAGGGTCCAAAAAGCTAAAAAAAATGAACTAAAAACAAAAAAAGGTAAAGGATCAAAACATGGGGGTGGAGGTTGAGGAGAGATTATTTAACCATTCATACAGAAGCCATTTAGACTACACATTCCCTCAGGAGAGCAATCTGCATCATTACAAATCCCACTAACCCTGTCCATGGAATTGTCCACCATGTTGATATACCCATTAGTCCCCCTTATACAACAACAATCAACAATAATAATAATCAACAAGTACTCCCTCATGTTATCATGTTCTCTCCCTCATACCATGCATAAATTACCATTTTGTTTACCTGCACAGCCTTCTGTACTGCATACAGAACAATTTACTCAGGTGGAACAATGACTTTACTAAACACTTCCAGAAGCCATTTCACACTCAAAAAAATCGTTTTAGTAGCTCATCTCAGACACAAATAGATAGCTAGCTGCTTGTTACCTGTAATTTTGCTTGCATTACATTACATTTATTTAGCAGACGCTTTTATCCAAAGCGACGTACAGTAAGTGCGCACAGAGACATCAAGATCACTACAGAACAGACAAGGCAAAGCACATCCTTCGCATAATGTAGCAGCTATCCCTAGCAATGAACGTCGACTGTAGTTCACAGTAAGCTGTGGGCAAATCAGCAACACCACACTTCCATTCCTAATACTCGTATAAACTATAATAAACAGACAGGAAAACACAGGGATGCTTGCTAGCTTGCCACTGTAAAGGCAATACTATCTATATTAATTTAGCTGAGAGGGACCGATTTTATGCATAAGTATATAAGGTTAGTTAGCTTCACAGAAGAAACACAGGGATTCACGCATTGCAGCTAAATTTCCTTCGATGCTTACACCAAACATCTGTGTTGTTGGCAACGCCACGTAACACGTGCGAGTTTGTCAACACAGACAATACACCCTAAGTTTACTTCATAAATTATTTATCATACCGTTGGAATGTGCAATTTGTAATATTAATTGTATGAAAAACAATAAAATACAGTTGACAATGTAATTACGAACCCGCATGGCATTGCGTGAATTCACACTGGTATATCGAAAAATCGGTAATACCACCAGCCCTAACGACGTTACCTGCCATGGCGAAATTCAATGCGTTTATAGCATAACACTGTTAGTATGATAAAACAACTTACATGTCAGCAACATCATCTCGGTCATCAGTGGATTCAGCGTCACTGAGACAGGATGAGTCTCCCTCGGCAAAAACATCTTCTGGCTTATCCAGTTCGTCTAGCACTTGGTGCACGGATAAACGCCTCAAAAATCTCGACATAACTACACAAAAACTCTATCAAAAATACTCTAAAGTAAAAAATGTAACTGCGGGCCTTACCTAATTAATTGTGCTTTGCTAAACGGAATGTAGCGAGCTACGCTACAAGGTAAAAACACTGCGCCATTTTGGTTCGATAATTACGCGTGGTCGCCACTTCCTCATACGCACGGCTCGATTTCCTTTTTTACGACGGCTATTGTATTCAATAGCCGGCTTGTTTCAAAGATAAGAGTCTTGGCTATTGCCTGGAATATTTGACAGACAGTTTTAAAACCCAATGGAAAGCAAATAATACTCAGAGTGGAGGCGGGTGGAAGACGGTTTTTCCCACTTCAGATAGGCCTATTGTGCTATCAGTCAAAGAAATACACCCAATTGACGACGGTTTTGCATAAATCTCTGCAAGCATGTTCAAAACTACTCTGGCTAACATATACTAAGCCATGGGATTGGTACTCCAGAAACTGGCTGAGTTTCACAACGCCAAAGTGAACACAGCCGAACGAGTCGTAATCAAGTGCAAAAAAGCACAAGTCGGTTTAAAATTGGAAAAAAATAATGTACAGCCCTATGAAAGTTTTAAAGTATTTTTTCTTGAAGCCTAAAGGTATAATGATTTTTCAAACCAAAGTTTTGTGAAATACAATTAAGCAGAACAGTTTACCAGCACATTGTTTATGGTGTGACATCAAGCTGCAATACATGTTTGAGAATTAGGTCCGAGTTTCCAACGTTATTTACAAAGTTTTATTCCGACGTTTTGGGCTTAAAAACCACTTTCCCAGAAGGAATGGATATATCTTAAGGATATTTAATCAAAATATTGAGGTGAGCAGTTTATTATATATTATTAAATTAATGAAATGTATAATGTAATAATTTCCGTCACGCCGGCGTTACCGCTAGGGGGCGTTTGGCATTAAGAGGTTAAATGACCTGTATTTGTAACAAATCGTAAGGCAGAATGGTACATGTTACCTAAAGACTGTAAAGCTGCCTTCAGAGCATTCATATACAGAATGTCATCGTAATCCAGGACAGGCAAGAAAGTGGATTTAGCAAGCTCCCTTCTTACCTGCCAAGACAAGCGGGACCTGTTTCTAAAGAAAAAACTCAGCTTTAGCTTCAGCGTCTTCATCAGTTGTTGAATATGAAGTTTAAAAGAGATTTTCATCCAAATAAAAACCCAGATACTTACGTATATGATGACACCATTTCTATTGCTTTGCCCTGTAGGGGGCAAATTTGTGGGAGTGACATCCTCCTCATTGCACTTTTTGAAAAAAAGCATACATTTTGTCTTTTGGTCATTAAGGACTAATTTCAACTGAATAAGATTTTGTTGTAATGACACAAATGCTTTCTGCAACTTTGAGAGAGCTTCTGCGGGAGATGGGGGCAGTACAATAAATGATAGTATCATCTGCATATAAATGCTTCTCCACATCATCAACATTATTACAGATATCATTTATATATAAAGTACACAACAAGGGCCCAAGAATGGAACCTTGAGGAACCCCGGCTTTAACAGTAACCTTCTCTGACAGAAAACGTCATAAAGTACACACTGCGATCTATCATGTAAATCATTTCTGAACCAGCCCACTGCCCTATATGATTTATTGTTGTGACAAAGTATTACATTTATATTTATAAGTTAGTTAGGAAGACGTGCCTGTATGACTATGTTTCACTTCCTTGTCAAGAAGCCGAAATCTGTAGACCCTAGTGGCAGCTCTGTTAGCCAAAGCCCCCCCGAACCACAGAACAGAGTTGTAGTACTGGTAACGATATCGGTAACGTTTGCTGCGAGGCTAATGATGCTGCCGGTAAACATTGCAGCAGTGGCACTGCTAACCCCTATGGAAAAAGAATACACTGCAGTATATTGTAAATATATCAAAATTATCTGCACAATATATTTAAAATAGTCGACCACTTTTAAAGTCATACCCTCACGGGCTAATTAGTGGTAGAGAGAGATGCTTGGTATCAGTCCAGACCCTTGCTTGAATACTCCATCAAGAAAGATGCATTAAAACAAGGAAATGTTAATTAATAGCTCAACTTTTATATTTCAAACATGTTTCAGAATCAGTTCACTGTTAGAATATTGATAAAATTAATGGAAATAGGAATCAGTAAGGGGTTATCTGTTATCAGAACAGCAGCATACAAAAAACAAACCAGAACAGCAAACTACAAAGACCATTTGATCTGTAGGTTTTTTCTATGATGTTTGTTTGTTTGTTTGTTTGTTTGTTGTAAACATGGTTATCATGTATATGACAATTAAATGGATTGATGTTATATTGTGACTGGGCAGAATCCTGATTTAGCAATCCTGTGTGCTGGTTCTGGTTCTGGTGGGCACTGTACCTATAATTTTCTTTGTCATGCCACTACCTCTGTAACATACATAATCAGCCAAATAGCAGCAGCTATTGCGTAATTCTGCACTAGTCAGTGTACCAGTCTTATATTTAATACAGACAATCTCTGCTCTTCAGTCTGTTATTGTCCTGTGGTCTGTTTCAGTAAGCAAAATTAAAAATAAAAAGTTATATTCCTGATGACATTAACATTTGGAGAGCATTTATGCAAAGAAACCTGTGTTTTCTGAGTTCAGACAAGCATGGTTAGGTGTACTAAGTGTACTCAGTCAAGGAAGCCATCAAATTGTCCAGGCTATTAAGGGGCGTTGGTGACAGATCTAGGGAGACGCGGGGCACTATGAGACCTTTTGGTGACAGATCTAGGGAGACGCGGGGCACTATGAGACCTTTTGGTGACAGATCTAGGGAGACGCGGGGCACTATGAGACCTTTTGGTGACAGATCTAGGGAGACGCGGGGCACTATGAGACCTTTGCCCGAGGCTGCAATGGATCGGATGAGTGGGGGTTGGATGGTTGATGGGGAATGGACGGTTTTATTAGATTTAAGATAGTGAGGATAACTAAGAGCAAGGCTCCCTGCGCTCTTTCCTGGGGGGGTCACTGACCCCAGGAAGTGAGGGGGCCGAGACCGTGAATCGGCCCGCTGTCACCCGGGGGTTTTCGACCGATGCGGCTCCCGGCAGCACGGTGTGAAGTTGAGTGACACATCAGCGGCTTCACAAAGAGCAGCTCGCCAGGACAGTGGAGCGAGGCCTCCTGCGGCGGCAACGTGACAAAATGAGGCTTCAGAAACCGCAATGTTTCTGGTAGTGGACTGGGGAAAATTTGGCACGCGTTTCTAGGTCTGGTCGCCTAATGTGTGGCACTATTCAAACTAAGCAGTGGACAGGGCGCTCAAACTTGGACGGGATAACAGGCCTTTACTTCACTTTCCACAGTCTTCACTTTTAACAGACACTCTTATTCAGAGCTGATCTGCAAGAGAGCAAATGTGTAAGTCATTTTTATCCAGGCCAACTTGCATTCAATCTATTCATACAGCATTGCTGCCCAGTTTTTTTACCATCGAATGAATTCCCAGTTGTGTGTCCCCTTGGCAGGAGCATCATTGTCTTTCACTTTAAAGTAAATTGCAATGTTTGATTGGTTTTAGATTTAATTTAAACGCTGCATAAAGATTAGCAGATCTTGGTTATGTAACCCGTCCTTCAAAAATAACTATACGGGCTCTGTAACCCTCCAACCAACTGAGGGCATGTTTATGACTACAATGACTAAGCAAATCTAGCAACGCTTGTGTGGTGCTACTGTTGTGTTCTAATCGTAGTTACTGCTTACGACCATGTGATGTGCCGGCGCAAATGAGAGAAGAAGACGATTCTACATGTAATGGCGAATGCATGAGACTAGTAAAAGTTACGTTCCCGATTACGGTGCAGTGTTATCATTGAAAAAAAACCTACTAACGTTACCTACTTACAACAGTTAGGTCAGTTACGTCTTACCAGTCGGTCATTCAAATGTTATGACACAGTTGTACAAAAAGTTGTTTTCTCGGGAGCAGTATCAGAAAAAACTTGTCACTGCATGTGATATGTGCTGCATAGGAGAGGTTCCCATGGTTACCGTTGCTAGGTTTGCTGTTTTAGGTTACCCCCTCTCTGCATGTAGGATTTACCCCACACTTTGCTTATCCCCGACATCCAGTCCAAGCTCAATGAATAACATTTTCATTAAACGAGTTCCAAGCTAATGAAACTTGTAGCGAGACACAAAAGAGGCAATCCCAATTTATTCCGACCATTAACAGTCGATTCGGGCCGAGGACGGCGACCCCGTGCTGATTAAAGCCAGCTGGTACTCCATAACCCACTTCCCTCTGTTACACTTAAAGCGCCGAGGAATGTATTTTTTTTTTTCCTTGCTCCGCCTTTCGCGGAAATATCGCCAATATGGTATTTGCCTTTTGGCAGTCTAGTCATGGGTTTAATGGAATGTGCAGCCACAGGCTCATCAATTTAAATGAGGGACTCCTGGGCCTCTTTCCTGTAGTCATTTTAAAAGGGGGGACTGTTACCTCCGCATGCAATGCACACACAAAAAAATTATCATTTTATTGATGGCAGCCATCAGGAAATTAGCAAACAAAAAATGCAGAGCCAGCTCCGGTGATGAAAACCATGCACTGCAAACTAATACATTTTAAGCAGCGCAGCCTTTTGTTATCTTTATGGTTCAGACTAAAAGACGAATTAGAAGCGGGGCGCACAGTGCACGCCTGTAACGTGATGTTATTTATTGCCGTGTAAATTACAGCGGACGGTCGTCATTTGTTCAGACAGCTCGAGGCGATTTTCTCCACATTTTTTCCCTCTTTTTTTTTTTTTTTTTAAACAAATGATCGCTGATCATCTTATCCGCTGCTCCGTTGTTCAGACACCTCCTCGGTGGCATTCCGCGCTAACCACTTGGAATAAAGAGCATCGCTTTCCCGCACGCTACGCTCAAAAATAGACTGATTGCGCCGATGATTTCTGTATTTTCTAATTAGTTACCCTTGAGAAGGTTAACAAGTCAGCCCTACAAGTGGTGCATACAGACAAGAAGTTTTTTTATTTTTTTTAAATGCGTATCACGGTGTACCTGAAGATGAAGCCTACTTTGCCATTGTTGTGTTTTTTGATTTTCTCTGTGGTCATCCCCCATCAAATTTCCCCCCACAATGAAGTATCACTTAGCGTTTTGTTGACTGTTGATTGTAATTGGCATCATAATTATTTATTATTATCATTATCATTGTTGCTTTTCTTGTAGTCACTTGGGCGCAATTGCCATTTATGAATATTTCATAAATTGTAGTTGTTTTGAATGGGAGCTTTGGCAGACGTTTCTGTTGGAGGAATCCTGGCTTGGTGTGATCGCTATGTTCTCTCGGCAGCAAACAATCATAAACCGAATCCTGCACATGGTCACGTCCCCCTATCCTTACTGGCTGATTCATCTCCACCCCACCCCTCCCCTCACCCTCGCATTCCAAGGCAGTCTCCGGTTTTACGGACCTCATCCGTGGAAGCAACTAGGCCTATCTGCTCAAGAGCCAAGTTCTAGGAAGCTGTGAGGAAAAAAAAAACAGTGTGGTGTGTAATATGGACATTGTCTCATCTGTTTGCTGATGAGTGTGGGATTTGAGCTCGGTACCTTCTTGCTGTTCAGCAGCGGTGCTAACCACTGCACCACCTCTCAGAGCCCCAGTGCTTTTCAGCTCTTGCTTATCTATAGCTATGTAAAAATTTACAATAAACATAATCACTGGTAATTTGTATAGACATGTAAAAATTAGCTGTCCACGTGAGTTACTTTGTATCAACTTCTCATGAAAAGTTATCCTGAGGCAAAAAGTAATGTGGTGCAGAAACGTTACTCTCACGCCCCGATGTTGGTTTAGGTGGTCTGTTATTCTCTATGAATTTTTAAACATAGGCTAAATATAACTTCAAATATTGCCATCTAGAAAAAAAAATAAAAAGAGCAAATCCGGATAAAAGGTGGTAAAAATGTGTCAGTGTAAATTTGTCATTGTTTCATTTTTTCCGACTCAAATCCGGAATTCTTTACCAGAATAGCAGTGTGAAGACGGCTGTGGTCGACGTCAGTTGCCCTCGGAACTTTAGACCATTCGCTGATTGAGTTAAAGAGGAGTGACTATTGTGACTGAGTGCACTATCCTGGTCAAATCAGTAATTAAAAAAAAAATAAAAAAAAATAAAAAGCTAACAGCCAACAATTTCCAGTCCCTTCTTTCGTACGGCTTGTTCCCACTCCTGCCCCCTGCCACCACAGAGACAAACACTCAGAGCTTCCCATGAGATCCTTTACAGACGGAGTCCTTGGCAAAACACGTCTCTTGGCCACCATTCCTCATTATGTCAACCCAAATACAACTATTGACGTTCTGCTTGGTGGAACTGATACTCAGTGTAATCACAGATATCGCGCAATCTGATAAAAACATGTGTGCCTGATTTCTGGATGTGTAATGTGTTGTGATACGATCTGTTTCTTCACGTTTAAAAACACACACACACACACACACACACACACACACGCACATACACACACACGCACATACACGCACACATACACATACACGCACATGCTGTTGGTGTCCTTTGTTGCCGTTGCTTACCTGTCCCACTTTGATGTCTTCCTTTGACTTTCAGAGGAACGGAACACTAAAGGGAGTTGCCTAAAAGTGTCACACTGCGCATCTGATTAACACGCTGCATCCTGCAAAAATCAATGAAGTAATTAACATTTTGCCCCAAATGATAGCAATCTAATTTGGAGATAATTCAATAATAGCCTTATCAGTTTAAAGCCATTCAGAGCAGCTTCGTGTAGATCTGAGAGATACCGAAGATATGCGGGTGAAACGTACGCATTGCACATTCAAACAGGCTCATGCTATCTGGAAGCATTCCTTCGACAAAAAAATAAAATAAAATTTGCCTCCAAAAGTGTTTGCAAATGAACAGTAAGCAAAAATTAAACATACTGCTAATTACATTTTTTAGCATTAATGGTTTTTATGGGCCCCGTTGCAAAAAAATTCCAATATTAATTATAAATGTAAGCTGTAACAAAACAGAATATGACACATCCCCATTTGACCCTTATCCTCCCTCACCAGACAAACATTCACAGTCATAGGAGTAACCAAAATACTGTCTCTCAATTTGAGAGAGAAATGGGTCCCAGATGCCTTCATTTGTATCTTTATTTATATTTTCCCTTTATCCGGTACATGATTCATTTCCTCAGATGTATTTCTCTACTAAGGCTGTGTGCCTTATATTGTCCATGTATTTATGCTATTATTTTATAATTTGTCATGCCATAATTCTTTCTTTCACACTCAGATGTACAGTATCAAACCTTAACCTTCTTCCTGTGCTTTTGGGTCATGGTTCTATGACTAAAATGTAACTTTTCAACGACTGAAAGTAAGAATGTGAGTAAGAATGTGAATGTATTATGGCAATTATTAAATGTGCTTTTGTTTTGAAAGTTCCAAAGACCCTCCAAGTTTCAGGTTTATTGGGAGAGTGAGTTGAGTCAGAAAATGTGGAGTTCTACTGCTAACGTGCTAAATTTAGGTTCACATCAATATTTAAGCCACATTCCAGTAGCCACAAGCAATACTCTCCCTCTCAATCACGCTGTCCGTTTAGATTAAACACAGAATGAAGTGAGAACATGCAGTTTTGTGCAGCTTGGAAAATAAACTTGGCGTATATTTGTTTCGTTTGGGAGCACTTGTTTATCGTTTATTATTTTCATTAACCTCACGGTGTGAAAATTACTGTGGCAAACTGGGTCATACTGGCAGAGTATATTGCGTCATACATAGCAGAGATTACTTACATATATGGGGGGGGGGGGGGGTATGTTGTGTTATATGAGCCTTGTGTCTCTTCCCTCATTACAGTACCATGTCCATTCATTCTGTTATAGCCCCCCACCCCCAGTTAGCAACGAGAGGCTAGCATCTGATGGATGTTTTGTGGCATATCAAGTTTTGGCTGTAGGTCATCAAGACCATTACTAAAAACCCACCCGAAGACTTAATTTCCTCGAACCCCCTTATCAACCTTCACGTACTGTTTTATATTATTGGTATTATTGTTATTATTAATAATCCAGCCGGTATTCATTTGTATTACAATGTAGTGTCTCAAGTTCACCCAAGATACATATGGTGTCTATTTGCTGTGTAAACGGACTCAGTGAGAGCAGGGTTGAAATGTGTTTGAAGGTGAAGAGAAGCAAAATTGAGTCTGTGTTGACTGCAGTATATAAATATTTGCTTCCAACATCAAACCTTGGCACCCCCTGCCAGCTCTTCCTATAATGAGCTATCCAGAAACTTGTCAAACTCCAAGGAGAGTACTTGCATGAGAGGTGACTTATTTCAATGATACTTTGACTGCCAAAGAGATCCAGTCTTACATATTAACATATCCGTTATTGAAAGTGTAGATTGCATCAGATTTTCTTATTTAGTCCACATAGCACAAGCATGTGGATATATCCATGGTTCATACATTCCACATGTTGAACAAACATGGTAGAACAAACATGTACGAGCCACAATGAAATCGTAAAGTAAGAATTTGGATTTGACCCCAGGGTTGAATTCACAAATACTAAGAGGACAATGTATACCTTTTGTACTGTGGTAAAAAATAAAGAAAATACAAAATGCTTCAGGCCTGCACTGAAAAAGTGTCTTCGCTTTCTTCCCTTACTTTTCTTTTTTCTTTTTACCTTGTCCTGACTTTGAAATTCAGGAACTGTCCACCCTCGCTCTTATCACTTTATTACTTCATTTGAACTTGCAGCTTTTCACTGGAATACAAAAAAAAAAGGCAGATATGAGTTTTAATGAGAGAATTTTCAAAAAAAGAGAAAAGTTTCTCTTGCGAAGTGCATTATCTCTATGTGAGACAATTTTCCTTTTTTAATTACTTTGTAATCCACTTTTAGCCCTGTGGAAAATAAATAAATAAATAGAAATAAATTGCGGGGTTGGTTGGGGGCGTGGTGGAATTTCAGTTTCAGATCATTATACAGGAATGGATTGATTGTGTCGGGAGAGCAGGACACCAAAGCAATGTGACTTTTCTCTCTGACAAGTAGTTTGTTTCTGACAAGCAATAGTCATTTGAGATGTGATGTCAAACATGATAATTACTGTAAACGATTTTTATTTAAATATGTTTAGTGTCCATGACCATATGGCATATGACGCAAAACGAGCGGGGCTACTATACCAGAGATTGTTAAAGACTGAGAGGCTACAAACCTGCTTACAAACCTTACCAGAAAATAAATCGGTTACCACTTCACTTGAAGACATCGTGCAGATCTCCCCTGAATCACGTCCGTATCTTCCACGTGATACTACAATATACAAAAAAAAAACAAGCTATATTTTATTTTGTCTATGCAGAAGGTGTCCAGGTTTGTTTACTTCTAGTAATGGGCATGAATGCTCAAGTCATTATAGCAGAGGAGGGGAGTAAGGATTGGTACTTGAATGGGGTGATACTCTGTCAGACGGCAATGTTTGACTTCACTAAAAGAGCAATCACCAAAATATGTTTGTTATGAACAAAAAAAAAAATTTTGTTTTCAGTCGAAATTTAGGACAGAAGTTGATCAAATCCAGGCCCTGTTTAATACTGCTCCATACCCATAAAGAAAGAGGAATGCCTATGCCAAGCACAGCTTTGTTACAACTGTGAACACTGAAGACAGCTTCCGCTTGTCTCATAAACTTTATCAGCCAAAACCTTTATCTGCAGTCAAAGCCGAGGCCAGAGACTCTAGTGATTAGTGATGGAGGCACACTAAAGAGGATTAGGGATGAAATGTGCCATGTCCTCATTCGCAGAAAAGGCTGAGACGTCTTGCTTTTGACAGAGTGTGCTCTACGAGGACAGGTCAGCAGTTGCCCATCTTGATAGCAAGATTAAACTTCACTGTCAGTCACTGATTCTGTTAAAAAAAAAAACTCACTCTGCATTCAATCTAAATTAATCCTTAACTTTGACTCTTTTCTACTTCACAAACAAGTTTGGCAAGATCTGCAATCACCAAAATTAACTTGCAACCTGTGTTTGTGGGGGGGGGGGGGGGGGGGGGGGGGGGGGATAAAGAAACTTGTATACATTAGTAGGTCAAAGTTAAGGTCATATGTTGATTGAATCCAGGCCTCTGTGTCCATATCAAATGTGTCCCTCCCGGTAATGTCCAATGTGCTTTTGCTGCAATGCATATGAATGACTGAATGTCCCCCCCCCCCCCTGTACTTAATAGCAGAAAAACATGCCTTTTCATAAAATGCCATATGCCTCAGATCTGGCATACCCATTCAGAGGTCTCGTGTAATACGTAATATCATGTAGATGTAAGTAAATGTTATGGTCCGTGTTTTATGACGATTCCAAAATCTGCATTTTTATTGCCATTTCTGGTGGCAGACTGCATTACTTTTATTATTAAAAAAAGAATAATAATAAAAACTTAAACGTGTTTTTCAAAGCAGCAGGGAGGAGTGATTCAAAATAGCAATTGAATGCCCTTGGAGGGGGAACTGTGGAATTGTGTGAAAAAAGAAAGAAAATAAATAATGAATCAATTATTTAATTATAACTTATTGTCAACAAAGATAAACAGAACAAAATTAGGAACAGAGTGAGTAAACTAACAATAATGCAGTCAACCACAAAGTGTAAAGAATAAATGTATGTCAGATTACTTGGGTGTGTACCTGTCAATGTCTGTCCTAGGCTATTTATTATTAATGTAGCAATGAGACAAGTGAAAATCCAGTCATAAATAAACAATATTACTTTTTTTACTAGTTTGCTATTAAGAGAGGGTGGATCTGTGAATATAAATTACTTCTAACATTCAGGATGGGCCTCTTCGGTGGGGGAGCACAATATAAATTCTCGATAAATTCTCACTTTCTCCACTTTCGCCTCTGTTTCTTTTCTTTTTACCCGACCACCTGCTCTGTCCATTTAATTTTAATAGCCAATAACCGTGATTTTTTAATCAGATGAGAAACAGGTATTGGGGCTGAAGAATATCTTCCCCTTTCCCATGAAATTCCACAAAGTGATAACGTGTGTACTAAAGCAATGTTGTATCATTGCAGGGGACTGTCATGTGATCCAGTGTCCTTGGCCTCCCCTGCCATGTACTTCTCTACAAGTAAGTAGCACACAAGAAGAAATATGGCTTTTGACTGTTTAAAGGCACACACTTTAGCGCACAACCCTTGGGGTTAGTCATAAAGATATTGCCAATTTTCCAGAGAGATCGGGGCCGATGCCATCCCGTTTCACTATTTTCAGATCCATAAACATTGGATATGGGAGTTTTTTTTTATTAGGAACCAGGAACTGGAACCACCTGTAATACCACTGGGACAGCCTTTTTTTTAAATTAGCATGCCATTAAGGTGATTCATTCAATGAGGATAAAACAGTAGAAGCACCACCTACTGCTCTGTTGGCAGGTGGGAACATGCTGTTCCATTAATCAGTGGAAAAAAATACCTTTTTTATGGAGCTGCATTAAAATATAGTGCATGGCCGTTTGCTTTATAATTTCAGCAACATTGTCTTTTACAGTTTTTTCCCCAACAGCTATGTCCTGGTTATATGAGCAGAACATCCCAAACCATTACATCAGCTACCAAAATAAAGACTCATTTCCTGAAACTGTAAACACTATATTCTCCTGCTTTCACTGATTTGCAGATTTGTGAAAACTTTTTTGCAAAACCCGACACAGAAGTGTCTTCACAAAGCATGGGTAAACTCATGTTTTCATCTAGAGCGCACTGCCGTTCAATATAGAAAACTCCACTCATTACAACTCAACACAATTATCACACAGTCCTGAAGATGCAAACACTAACACGCTAAATTAACCCATCAACAATCATAACTTTCTGATGAATAAAAAGGGCTTCAGATGAGTTAATTTGGTTTGGAACAATGGATGCCAAGAATGGAGAGAGCAAGAGGAAGAGGAACATTGTGAATGAGAGGAGGTGGATGAGGAAGAAGAAGAGAACGGAACATTATTGGCCACTGTGCCATTGTGAATGTCCCTGGCCTGTGTGGAGGCAACATCACTCTCTGGGTTCATTCCAATCGCTTGTTTTTTTCTCCTTGCATCCTTTCCTCGCGTCCTTTCCTCGCTCCTTAGCTCCGCCCAATGGAGGATGCGAGGAAAGGATGCAAGGATCAGATATAAGGATGGAGGAAATGAGGCAACATGCATTAGGCAAATGGAACGTCCTTGCTCAATCAAGCGTCAGCGTCATATTATGCTCATGTGCTTAACTATAATGCTTTTTAGCTTATCTTTTCATGAATAAACAGTGCTTTTGTTAGTTATAAAGAATGTGTATCATTATGGATTAGTGCTTTATAATATATGGAAAGGACCGGTAAAATTGCATTTGTGTAGGGGTGTGCCTGTGACGTGGCAGATGTGAAGAGTGGTGGATAATTTATACATGTCACGCATGTTCGAGAAAAGGCTTCCATAAAAAGGCTACACTTGTGTTTCCTCTCTGAAGCACCCTGCGGGAGCTTCCCCGTTCCCCACTCCTCCGAGGAGCATTTAGCGGTTTGGAATGTCCGTAGGAATCTGGATCGATTTCCGGGTCAGGCGAGGACCGAGGAGAAGAGGGTGGATAAAATAAGCGATTGGAATCCACCCTTTGTGCAGCCATCAGCCATCATGGGGTCCTCCACCATCATGCCACCCGGGCTCTACATAACACAGAACATCTGCTCATTCCTTGATGGCCTTTGGAATGCTCTATTCCAACAGGAGCAGAGGGAGCCAGGGCGGCCAGAACATCACTGCTACATCATTATTTGAGACAATATCAGTTTTCACCGCGTTGTTCTGGTTCACTGACAACCTAAGACCTTTCTTTCACCGTACTCCCCATTCCTTAACCCCATAGAGGAGTTTTTCTTAGCATGGTGGTGGAAGGTGGATGACAAAAATACCTATTAGTGGGAAAACCTTCTCCAGGCTTTGGGGGAGGGTCGTGGGGACATAGCTTTGGAGTCTTTCCAGGGTTGGATTTGGCATACCTGGGGGTATTTCCCCCGCTGCGTGGACAGGGAAAACATTTCCTGTGATATAGATGAATACCACTGGCGTGACCCCGCCAACAGACACGATGCTGAGGCAGTGTAAATGACTTTTTCTTTCTTCAACATCAATTATTATTTTTTTGTTTTATATCCCTTGTTTTAGTTGAACTGTTCCTGTCTGCTGGAAAATACAAATAAAATTCTGTGAATGTTGCTATTGTGTACTGTTTTACAGTAATGCTTGCACATTTACATGCTTGTGTTCAACCTCCCGAAATTTTCCCATGTAACCCCCCTGCTGAGGTCTCTCCACTGGCTGCCAGTTGCAGCCAGGATCAGGTTCAAAGTTCTGACCCTGGCCTACACTGCAGCCAATAGGACAGGCCCCGCCTACCTGCAGGACTTACAGTTTTTCTCAATTGTTTACACACAAAAACTGGAACTTATGACACAATGACCACAACCTGTAACTCATGTGCCAACTCCCTAAACCAATTCTGCTGAACTATAAACACATTTCCTGCTGTAGACCCAGATTTCAATTCTAAACCACACTTTCTTCAAAACACTACACACAATTATCTGCTTTAGACCCAGATTTCAATTCTAAACCACACTTTCTTCAAAACACTACACACAATACTCTCTATTTTGCACACTCTTCATCAATGCCAAATCTCCTTGTGTTCAGACAGAACACACTGCCATTCAAATGGCAAAACTTCCATTTCCAAGGCCGTTGTGCAATTTCCAATCAAAGCTTGAGCAATATAAGGGCCACAGGTGAGCTCCTGGTTTGGAGAACAATGGATGGCAACATTGAAGTGAGAGGTGATCAGAGAGGCAGAGGAGTGAGAGTAAGAGGAGGACGAGGAAGAGGAGGATGAGGAGGAGGAAGAGGAGGACGAGGAGGAGGCATGTGGCGATATAGCTCCTGAGGCATTTCAGGGCTGGATTCGCCATACTAGGTGATACTTCCCCCGCTGCTTGGCCAGAGAGAACATAGCCTGTGATGTCGATGAGGTCCTATGTGGCCAGACAGGAACCGAAGACAGGATGCAGCCTAGTTTTTTTGTCCTTTTTTAATTTACATTTTTCTTTCTTTTTTTGTTGACTGTACTGGACTATTTTCTATTGTTTGTTCTGTGCAAATCATTTACACATCCAGTTGTGTTTGCTGTGATGTATAGGCTACAGCACTTTTGGAAAAAAATAAAGAAATATTTTTGTTGTTACTGTATATTTGTGTATTGTTTTATATTTGAGTAAAAACATTATACAGTAATATTTTACAACAGGAGTAAGCGTACAGTAACACTGAACATGAAAAGGCATAATGCTCCTGATAAGGCCTTCATACTGGTGTTTTCCCATTCATAGTAGTGTTTTCCATTCAGCACATCAGTGTTCAATGGTTCTTAGAAATGTCTACTCATATGATGGTCTGTGTGTGTCATTTGAACACAAACTACCATTTTGAGGAGACATAACATTGTTTTGAAGGCAAAGTAGCATTTTGCAGGAGATATGTAGGGTTTTGCATTTTGTGTGTGTGGTTTTTGGATTTGTGTTTAGAGTTTTGAGAAAATGAGGTATGCTTTCAAAAAATGTGTGTAAGCAATTGAGAAAAACTGTAATCCAGAACTATGTTCCTGCTCGACCACTTCGCTCTTCTACAGCAGGGCGACTGGCACTTCCCCCCCTCCGTGTCAAAGGCTCTCGCTTGTCCCGACT